>CM056049.1:46146170-46348670 GCA_029574335.1 Rana kukunoris | reverse complement strand
ATGCACAAAGAATATGGGAAACCGTCTTCAAACCTTTGATGTGCTTTATATAAAATAAATAAATAAATAAATAATGAAAACAGAAAGGTCTGTAGAAAAAAAAAAAAAGTATTTTCATGCACAGTCGATTTTAAAGTGAACCTGCCATTTGCCAATATTAAAGTTGAACTATAGTTTATTTTTGCTTCACTTTTGTTAAGAAAAACCTTCCACTCTGGATGATCTATGTCCATTGCAGGCATTTTAACCACTTAAGGACCTTGGGTGTTTTTCAGATTTGGTGCTTACAAGACTAAAACATTTTTTTTTTTGCTAGAAAATTACTTAAAACCCCCAAACATTATATATTTTTTTTCTAACACCCTAGAGACTAAAATGGTGGTCATTGCAATACTTTTTGTCACACCGTATTTGCGCAGCGGTCTTACAAGCGCACTTTTTTTTGGAAAAAAATCACTTTTTTTAATTAAAAAATAAGACAATACATTCGGCCCAATTTTTTTATATATTGTGAAAGATAAAGCTACGCCAAATAAAGTGATACCCAACATGTCAGGCTTAAAAATTGTGCCCACTCGTGGAATGGCGTCAAACTTTTACCCTTTTAAATATCGATAGGCGACGTTTAAAAAATTCTATAGGTTGCATCTTTTGCGCTACAGAGGAGGTCTAGAATTTTTGCTCTCGCTCTAACGATTGCGGCGATACCTCACTTGTGTGGTTTGAACACCGTTTTCATATGCGGGCGCTACTCACGTATGTGTTAGCTTCTGAGCGCAAGCTCGTCGGGACGGGGCGCTTTAAGACATTTATTTTTGTTTTTCTTATATGTTTTTATTTATTTTATTATTTTTTACACTGAAAAAATAAAAAAATTAAATGTTATCACTTTTATTCCTATTACATCTCTTGTAATAGAAAAAAGCACGACAAGTCCTCTTAAATATGAGATCTGGGGTCAAAAAGACCTCAGATCTCATATTTAGACTTAAATGCAAAAAAAAATGAAAATGTTGTCATTTGAAAAAATGACAACAAAAAAAATGTGCCTTTAAGACGCATGGGCGGAACTGACGTTTTAACGTCACTTGCGCCCTGCTATGCTATGGGGACGAGTGGGGGCCATCTTGCCCTCACTCGTATCCCCACACAGCAGGCTGAAGGACACGATCACCTCTGCCGCTACCGACGGCTCCGGTAAGCAGCGGAGGGCACGGGAGAGCGGCGGGCCCCTCTCCCGCCACTGATAACGGTGATCTCGCGGCAAATCCACCGGAGACCACCATTATCTTTTACAGGACCGCTTATGCTAAAGATGGATAACTCCGTTTTTGGCAGCAGCTGCTGACGTAACCGAGATATCCATCTTTAAAGTACCAACGTAAATGTACATGAGCGGGTCCTTAAGTGGTTAACAGACTGCTGCAGATTCCAACCACATGTTATTCTTTAGAAACAACTGTGTGTTAAATCTGTGTCCATGTGCTACGCAAATCTGTATGGGAGTGGCTTTATAATTATCAATCAGTTGCTGCACCTGAGGAAAGTGACAGGGTCTGCACTGCTTTAGATGCGATTTCCCTTAGAAAGAATCACACCAAAAATGAAATTTTTGTTGCAGGGAATGCTCAAAATTTTGATGTGTACCTTCTGGGAAAATCAGTAAGCCAATCACACAAGCAGGAAATTACATATGTGGGGGGCATTAGGTACACCAACTGTGTACAGAAAGCCTCCAGGTAGCCATACTGCATTGCATTTTATAGAAATTTTCAGCTGCTGCAGACCAAAAAGGAAAGGTACCGTATTTATCAGCGTATAACACGCACAGGTGTATAAGGCCGTGTACACACGAGGAGACATGTCCGCTGAAACCGGTCTGCAGACCAGTTTCCGCGGACATGTCCGATCGTGTGTACGGCCTAACGGACAGGTTTCCAGCGGACAAAAGTTTCTAAGCATGCTTAAAAACGTGTCCGCTGGAAACCTGTCCATCGGACATATCCGCTGGTTAGTACGCCTAACCAGTGGACTAAAATCCCCCGCATGCGTCTAATTGATTCGACGTATGCGTGGAAGCATTGTACTTCCTTGTTTGTGCACGTCGCGGCGTCACCGTCACGTCACCGCGTTCTCTGTCCGCGGGAATTTTGGTCTGATGGTGTGTACACACATCAGACCAAAATATCCCAGGAGACATGTCCGATGAAAACTGTCCGTGGACCGTTAATCGGACATGTCTCCTCGTGTGTACAGGGCCTAACACGCAGCCTAACTTTAAAAGAGTAGTGTCAGTAAAAACAATAATAATTACGTCCTTTTTTCCCCACAAATAGAGCTTTTTTTTTGGTGGTTTGATCACCTCTGCGTTTTTTTTATTTTTTGCGCTTTAAACAAAAATAGAGCAACAATTTTGAATAAAAAAAATTCAATGGGCCAGATTCACAGAGCGATTACGCCGCTAGACACACCATTGATTTGCTATTCAAATATGCAAATGAGGGAGTTACGGGGATCCACAAAAGAACTATGGTGCAGCGCAGGCTATGCGCAACAGCTGCACGTCCTGTGTAAAATTAGACCATATAAAAGGTGGTATAAAATTAGACAATCGTCTACATGTCAGCTAAAGCAACACTGTTAGTGAGGAGCTGAGCAGTCACACTTGCTGCCCAACAAACTGTATGCCAACATGCCAGTGGCATCCATGCTCATAGCTATACTACTGACTTTAGATGAGCAAAGAAGGAGGAGGGCATGGAGGAGGGCACGGAGGAGAACACGGGAGAGGATTTTTTTTTTTCCCCAAAAAAAAATTCTTTGCTTTTATAAACATTTTTACAAAAAATCTACATACATATATATTTTCATCAATACATAACATACATACACATTACAAACACGGTCTCACTATCTTTCAATAGCCCTTTAAAACCTTGATGGATATAATAATCTAATCTGATACAAGCCCCTCACTCACATATATCACTCACATATATCACACACGCATAGACATCTTTGGCATGAGTGATTCCGAGGTGTCTCGCATCTTCAGATTCACCCCTCATGCCATCCTGGAAATAACCACAAACCTGCAGGAGGACATCACCAGCCCAACACATGACACCACCCATGACAACCATGACAGCTACATATACAATCCTAGCCCCATCCCCACAGATTTCGAACAGAACATGTATGGGGACAGCTGGCTGGTTGGTAAGTGACATGGGTGGCAGGTATGACTGTCCCCCCCCCCCATGATGCTGAAATCACAAGGGGCACATGCACTACTAATATCCTCCTGTCTTATCCCTTCAGGGTGACTCTGCATATGCACTTGACTCCTATCCGGAACCCCCCATGGTACCCTGTTGTATTCCCCAAACTTTGTATGCCAGATCATCGGTGCATGTTGCATGCTGCACAACTTCGCAGTGAGAAAGGGCCTGGAGATTGACATAAGTGATGACCTGACCCCTGAACCAGACAATCCCCCCCTAACCGAGGCTACTACGTCTTCTGAGGAAAGAGCAGCCAGGAGCCAGCTCACATTAGGCATCTTTGCACGTTAAACACACACATTAATCATGGCACAATGAGAATGCATGCATGCACACCACTGTGGTCCCTAGCACAGACACATCACATCCTCATCACATTGGATTGGCACAAGCCCACCATGCAGGACTTGTGAGCAGCAACGCCATGCCACGGCTCCAATTATGTCACTGTACATTCATACACCATTCACACGGACCTGGGGATCACTTCTCCACCATAAATGAGGGCGACACCCCTTTTCCGGCAGGAATGTCACCCCCCCATTCCAAAATCACACAAACAGAACCAAAAAAAAATAAAAAATTAACCAGCAAAAATAAAAAATGCCCAGCAAAAATATAATTTAAAAAAAATAACAAGAAAGAAAACACATAAAAGACAAAAATCACTCTGGAAAACAGTCCCCAAATATCTCAAAGACACGTCACAAACAAACAAACAAACGCTAATAAACAACAGAACAAAAGCACCTTGCTGTATAGGAAGGGATACAAAGGGATGTACTTTTGCAAAGGAAGTGCGTTTGTGTCTGTCTATTTATGCTGTCTGCGTAGTTCACAAAGTTGCCCGGGTCCCATTCCAATTTCACTGATTGCGCCGTTCCCGAGTTGTAAACATGCGCACAGAGGTGCTGACCATGGTCTGCTTCATGCGCGCATGCGCGATCCGGCCGGCCCTTCATTTGCATGGGGTCACGACTCATTTCAATGTAACACGCCCACGTCCTTCCCAATTTGAATTACTCCGCCTTACGCCTCTGAAATTACGTTGCACAGGCGCTAATTTCTGCGCAAATCAAACGAGAATACGGTGATTGCGCCGCTACATTGCGGCAGTCTAACGTAAAGGAGGTGAGCTACGCCAGTCAAAAAATGCGCCGATGTACGTGAATCTGGCCCAATATTTTTTACTTTTTGCTATAATAAATATCCCCAAAAAATATATATAAAAAAAATGTCTCAGTTTGGGCAGATATGTATTCATCTACACATTTTTGTTAAAAAAAAAAAAAAATCACAATAAGCGTTTATTGATTTGTTTGCGCAAAAGTTATAGCATCTACAAAATAGGGGATCGTTTTATGGCATTTTTTATAAAAAAAAAATTTTTGACTGCGACATTATTGCAGACACATCAGACACTTTTGACACCATTTTGGGACTATTGTCATTTTTACAGCGATCACATCCCGATGACAGGGAACACGATCAGCGACGTCACTAGGCAGAACAGGGAGATGTTGTGTTTACACTAACATCTCCCCATTTCTTCAGCTCTGTGATACGATCGCGGGACACTGGAAGCGATCGGGTCCGTGGGTCCCCCATTCCTTGATGAAAACCTACTCCAGAGCGCTCTGAACCTCAGACTGGGGTGATGGTTCATCTTCCAACAGGAAAAGAGCCCTAAGCACACAGCCTAAATAGCAAAAGATTGGCTAAGGGACAACTCTGTCAATGTCCTTGAGTGGCCCAGCCAGAGCTCAGACTTGAACCTAATTGAGCATTTCTGGACAGGTCAGAAAATGGCTGTGCACCGACGCTCCCCATCCAACCTGTCGGAGTTTGAGGGGTCCTGCAGAGAAGAATGGGAGAAACTGCCCAAAAATAGGTGTGCCAAGCTTTAACATCATATTAAAAAAGATGTGAGGTTGTAATTTGTGCCAAAGGCGCTTCAACAAAGTATTGCGCAAAGGCTGTGAATACTTTATGTACCGTATTTATCGGGGTATTGCGCCGCTCCCGCGTATAGCGCGCACTCCTAATGTCGATCTGAAATTCCTGTAAAAAACCTTTTAGTACTAAGGCCGCGTACACACGAGGGGATATGTCCGCTGAAAACGGTCCGATGGACCGTTTCAGCAGACATCTCCGCTCGTGTGTATGGGCTAGCGGACAGATTTGTCCACCCGACAGATTTCAAAGCAAGCTTTGAAATCTATCCGGTGGGGATCTGTCCGCCTGACATGTCTGCTGGTTAGTACACTTACCAGCAGACATGTCGTCCCCCACCGCCGCCGCTGCCGAATGGATTCGGCGCATGCGCGGAAGTGTTTTACTTCCTGGTGCGGTGACGTGGCGGTGACGCGGCGGCGTCAACGTCACCGCCGCGTCACCGCGCCGTCCGGCGGCGGGGAATTTGATCCGATGGTGTGTACACGCCATCGGATCAAACTCCCGATCGGACATATCCGATGGAAATGGTCCGCGGACCGTTTTCATCGGATATGTCCGATCGTGTGTATGGGGCCTTACAGTTTTGGTGTCTTGCGCGGCGTCCATCGGCGGCCTTGTCTGGTCTGGCGTCCGTTATCGGTGTCCTCCCGGCTTCTCCAGCGCTGTCTCGAGTCAAATCCCCGCTTCCCGTGCTCAGTTTGAACGCCTCCGCTGACATATACCGAGTGCAGTACACTCGGGTACATTCGGCAAGGCTCGGCTTTGCTCGTGCTCACGCTCTGTGACGTTAATGCGTGAGCACGAGCGAAGCCGAGCCTTGCCGAATGTACCCGAGTGTACTGCACTCGGTATATGTCTTCGGCTCAGTTCAAACCGAGCGCGGGAATCGGGGATTGGCGTATATCGCGCACCCATGATTTTCCCCTTATTTTAAGGGGAAAAAGTGTGCGGTATACGCCGATAAATACGGTACATGGGATTTTTTTATTTGTAAAACATTTGCAAAGATTTCAAACAAACCTCTTTCAAGTTGCCATTAGAGTCGGTTCACACTGCAGGTCGCCCTGAGCCGCCCCTGAAGTCATTCAAGAACCTTTTTCAAAGTCAGAGCGACTTGCGTCGCTCCTATTAGACCGGTTCCATTGTATTGAATGGGACGCAACTCGAGTCGCCCCAGTGTGAACCGGCTCTTATGGGGTATTGTTTGTAGAATTTTTTAGAAAAATAATGTAGTCCATTTTGTAATAAGGCTGTAACAAAATGTGGAAAAAGTGAAGCGTTGCGAATACTTTCGGGAGGCACTGTATGATACGACACACACAAGTAGAGCAGCCACACCAAGCTGAACGTATAATGTAACATCATCATCTTAAACTATTCAGAGTAAAAACACATTGTTGTTTAGGGACACTACGGCTATACTTACTCCCGTAAAAATGAAAGCCATTTACTATGTAACCTTAACATGGCAAAAAAAATACATTTCTGTCCTAATTAAATTACACAGAAGGTCAACTTAAGTTAAGGCATTTTTACTGCAGATCACCAATAGGGAGGAAATGAAAATGTTGCTTTTTATGAACGCATAACCACATTTACAAAGCTAAAGAGACGCAGTGCTGGAACGATAACCGGCAAAAGGCACATAGATCTTTATTACCAAATGACCTTCCAAAGGGCACCTTTCAGTAAAATGAAGGGTCTGCCTAAATTGCGCAGGCCCCTTTCCCTTTCACAAATCACCTACTGGTAAATGTATCTGAATGAATAGAAACCAATCAACTTCCAGATTTCTGACAAAACATAATTGCACAAGCTTAAGTTAAAAGCTGATTGGCTACCATGAACAGCTGCCACCAGTTTATGCACTCTCCAGTTTTAGTAAATCAACCCCAATGACTTCTGGATCGCTGGGCATGATATCACCGCCTTGCCAGGAAGACTCCTGCGAATGCAATACAGGAAATCTCAAGCAGACACTTGGGTCCATTGTAAGAGCATTTCCTCACAAAATTTTGGTTGCTCTGTGTTCCCAATTATCTAGCCAGATGAGGTATTAAAGCGGAGCTCCACCCTAAAGTGGAACTTTTGCTCATCGGAACCCTCCCCCCTCTGGTGTCACATTTGACACCTTTCAGGGGGAGGGGGGTGCAGATACTTGCACCCACTTCTGGGAGTCCTCACTGCAGGGATTCTGTGGTTAGTATGTCACTTCCTGCCCCCGCTCGTTGTATTCTGGGAAACACTAGGCTCCCAGAACACAGCGGGAACCAGTGAGAACAGCGCTGCGCGACTCGCGCATGCGCCGTAGGGAACTGGGCAGTGAAGCTGCAATGCTTCACTTCCTGGTTCCCTCACTGAGGATGGCGGAGGGGGCAGCAGGGTGACGAGTGATTGCTCATCCTCTGCTGCTGACGGTGCTGGACTCCAGGACAGGCAAGTGTCTTAATATTAAAAGTCAGCAGCTGCAGTATTTGTAGCTGCTGGCTTTTAATATTTTTTTTTTTCAGCGGAGATCCGCTTTAAGTCATCCTCGCCTAAGCATGAAGTAAGTGTAGTGCCCACCCCAAATCCAGGGGTGCCATTTCAAATTTAAGGGAAGTCTGGGCAAGTACTTGGGCCCAGGCCTGTTTGATTGATACACATTTGCCTCTGCTCTGGCCGTGATACTATCTGGTAGTTTCCCTTGTTGCCTGCAGGTGGCGTTACCATCTCAGGCTTATGTTGGAATGCAGATGTACTTTGGTGTATTGGGTGTCCCCTTCTCGGCAGCAGTGCAGTGGGAGTGGTGACCCCGCTGTGCATGCTGGGGAGGGGTACTTAAGGGGCAGACGCTGTTTTAAATCGGGGTCGTCGCCTCGTGGCACGTGCGTGTGTGTGGCCTGGGGTCGCTTCGCTGTTGAGTAGGCCCAGCTATGCTGGCTGGGGCCAGCAGTCCTAAAAGGGGATCCCGAGCTGTCTGTCCACAAGGGAGGAAGCTGTCTTGATGAAGAAAAACTGGGGGAGGACCTGCCCTGGAGGAGACCGGCAAAGTGCTAGTGTCTTGGGTTAGGTCTGGTGACTTAATTAAGGAGGGATCCACTATATTAAAAGCCCTGCAGTCTGCCAATTCAACTTAAAGGCTTTCCTGCTTCACGGCTGGAGGTTTGAGACTGCAATCCTGTGGCAGAGGATTCCTGGACGCATCAAAGTTCATCCAAAAGGTATGTGGCAGAGACTGTCTGGACATTAGTAGTCCCGGCTGCTGGCTATGTGAGAGGGGACTACCTGGGTGAGCAATAACCACTCAATAGTTGCGAGTGGAGACTGATTGACTATTTTTGAGCATTCTGTACTGCGTGCCTGAAACTTCCCCTACTCTTCTCCTCACTTCTACACTCTCTTGTTCAAGTTACCCTGCAGAGAAAATAAAACCAACTGTTAAAGGTTTTACATCTGTCTGGACATTGCATTTATTATGGACCTCCACACCCTGACAAGAAAGCTTAAAAAATAATGTGCAAACCCAAGCGCAACTCAGGCGCTTTTTAGAGGCCATTTCTAGCACTAAAACACCTGAAAACCTCAGCCTCAGTGTGAAAGGGGTCTTAGAGCTTTGGAGATAGACAAGTAAACACTACAGATATATGTGCTTTGTTCATACATCATGACTGAGGTTTACAATCACTTAAAAAAAAAAAAAAAAACTGCAAGACAAAGGCATAATGAGCTAGTATGCATAGCATACTAGCTCATTTTGAATTACCTGAGAACGAAGCCCCCGCAGCGGTCCTTGGACACCTCCTTCGTTGCCGCCATGATACCCAGAGTGACTTGCGTTGTGACTGGCCGGAGCAGCGATGACGTCACTTCTGCGCATGCGTGTGGGAGCCGCCACCAATGGCATGATGCTGTTAGTAGCTGCACGCTCAGTGCGCCTGCACGCAGTTGTCTACGGCGCATGCACCATAGACATTGTGCTGCCTTTCTTGGAAATATCTCCTTAACCGTGTAGGTTAGGGAGATATTTATTGGACCTACAGGTAAGCCGTAATCTAGGCTTACCTGTAGGTCAAAGTGGTTTGTAAGGGTTTACAAGCAACTACTACCCGCCCTATAAAAAAAATTGTGTGATCAATCAAATAGTCTGTCTGCACAGATGAACGGCGCTGCATGTTACATAGCCAGGGGAACATACCTTACTTACTGAGCACCCTGTGGACCCAAAACCCCTTGGTGCCCAACATACAATCTAACCTTTTGGCTCTAAAGCAAGATGCAAATGGAGAGGGTGTTTACCCTAGCTCTGCCTTTGGCGTTATAAGGTGCTAATCAGGTGTAAGTGACCTTCAATCACGGCTGCTGCTAAATTCTGAAAGACCAAAATAGTGTATGCAGACACCTTTTTCTTGTCTGCCATAATATTTCAGACACAATATAAAGGTTGCATAAAGAAAATCTAAACTAAATAAAAAAAAAAAAAAAATCAAATGTAAGCAATAACACATGAATGTAATTTCAAACTTCTTTTTTTGAGGTTTTACTGCTGTTTATTGATCAGTCCAGCCTTTAGGCTCAGTTCACATTAATTCGATTTTTGGTGTTTTTTTTTTTTTTTTCAGAAACACACTACAGTTTATTTAATATGGTTTCCTATGGGACACGTTCACATTTATGCTTTTTTTCACCACTGCGTTTTCGGAAAGGGTGAGGGATATTTTTTTATATTTGCGTTTTTGCCATGATTTGCGTTTTTTAAATCTACCCAACAAATTGTGCAAAAAATAAATAAAAATAAAAAAACATAAAATTGCTAAATTCCAGTAAAATCACATGTGCAAAGCCGCAAAACGCACTGCAGAAAGTACCAAATACAAACTACATAGGTGTGAACCAGGCCTTAGATCTTGTTAAATGTTGCCGTGTCCAAACTGTGCACAATATTCCAACTTCCAGATCTCCACCTCAAGGATATCGGTTCTCACTTTGTCATCTTCCACCATACACTGTACCTGCAGTTTCAACTTGATGACGTGACATACAGGGCCCAGCTTGGAGTAGCCCTGAACCATACCACTCAGCTGAACTGAATAAACATTTCTCCAACTTTGCCATGTCTATACTGCCATCTCAAGTTTTCACATAAACCAAGATGGGGGACTTTACTATGAGTGCTGGCTTCTTGGCTGGTTCTGGAGCTGGAAGTCTGCATAGTGGATGTCCTAAAGCCCCACCGTCTGAGGTAGCAGTTTCCTCCAGCGTACATAAGCCCGGATTCACAAAGCACTTAAGCCGACGTATCTCCAGATACGCCGAAGTAAGTACAAATGTGCGCCGTCGTATCTATGCTCCGACCCACAAAGCAAGATACGTTGAAAAATAGGATTCAGCCGCCCGGCGTAACTTTCCTACGTCGGCGTATAGTGGGCGCATATTTACGCTGGACGCATGTGGCGCTCCCATTGATTTTCGATTCACATATGCAAATGAGTCAAATACGGTGATTCACGAACGTACTTGCGCCCTGCGCATAATATACGCGGTTTGCGTAAGTCGTACGTCCGGCGTAAAGTTATTCCCCATATTGGAGGCGCAACTCATCAAAAGGTATGGACCAGGGAACGAATGCCGTTGAATCTTACGTAGTTTACGTTGTACGTGAATAGGGCTAGGCGTAGGTTACGTTCACGTCATAGGCAGTTGTTTCGACGTGTTTGTGAGCATGCGCACTGGGATGCGTCCAAGGCACGATGCATGCGCAGTTCGTTTTAAGTACTTGTGTGATGCTCGGCCCATCATTTGCATGGGGTCACGCTTCATTTAAATGCATCACGCCCATTTCCACCTACTTTGACTTAGGCCGGCTTATGCCTCCGATTTTACGTTACGCCGGCGCAACGTTGGGAGCATTTGCTTTGTGAATTCCATGCTTCCCTCTCCGCATTGCGCTGGCGTAGCGTAAAAGACATACGATACTGCAGCATATATATGCGCCACAGGTGATATAATTTGCTGCTCAGTGATTGCAGTATTCTAGTCTGCATCTCCCCAAGGCAATACAACCTGGCCTGTTAATAGGCTCCGAGGACAGGGTTGATGACCACTGGTATAGATAGTAATTTCCCATATCCCTTGTGTTCGACAAGACGCACGTCCAAGAGTCGTTTTTATAAAACTATCAATACTTCCTGCTGATACCACCAATTTTGGACCGCATCCCTACCGCCCTGACAATGAAAACCCTCCTATGAGCCTAAGGTTAAACTGCTTTTCCTCTAAACTCATTGTGTGGCCCCCCTGTCCCCTTACGCTCCCCCTACTGATTTGGCTTTTCAGTTGGGTGATAATGAGTTGGAGATCCTTAAAATCCGGTTCTTGTGCTCTAGATTGGCAACCTGGACCAGGTTGTCACTATTACTGCTGGGGGCAGTGGCCATGCCTCCGGCATGCGATTTCTAGATATACTCCCTGGTTCTGGCAATATCCCTGAGAGTGCTTAATTCTCCTGCGGCGACTGGATGTGACTGCTGGCTCAAGTCTTGCTTAGGATACATTATACCGTCTCTCTGCATCGTCATATTTGCCAAACCAGATCTTCTCTGTGCTCAAGCTCAAGTTGTCATCTTTGTTGGAGTTGCTGCCTTGTCAGGTTGAAGGAAAGGCGCTTTCAATTATTTTAAGCTTGCAGCTTTTATTAAAATAACATTAAGATAATAAGATCACCCCAGAAAAAGTCCTACTGTGACGAAACGGTTCGGGTAAAGTCATCATTCCCTGTTTGGATTAAGCCTGTTGTTTTGGCTGATTACGTATTTTCTTTTAATGTAATGGTATGTCAATGCATTATAGAGCTGCATGATTAATTACAAATTGATCGCAATCTCGATTCACCCCCCTTCATGATCTGCAGGCCGGATGACCCACGATTTTCAGGTGCGGCCATAGGAAAGTCCCCGGCTTCGGCCTAGCCCCGGAGCGGAGGCCATCTTGGTACACCCGATGGCGGCTGTCTCGTCAGGAAGCAAAGTTTCGTTGCCGCCATCTTGCTCCACCCCACACTCCTGCACAGTAATGTTAGTGAGAAGGAGTCAAGCGGACATCTTGTTACATAAAGGTGTAGGTGATGAAGCTGCGAGGTGCAGCGTAACATGTAAGACCCGGAACCGGAAGTAGACGTGCAATCCGATCGTTTTACTCGTCTGTTTGTTTTACTTTAAATTACTACTGGAACAGCTCCAACCACACACCCTGGAACGTTGGACCCACACTAGGACTACCACACCATCCCATACAGAGGATAGAGGGACATCTGCTGGAGATCCATCTAAAGTGTTACACATATTAATGCTTTTCCCTTGCCTTATCAAGGTAAGCGCAATGAGAGCTCACTTCATCCAAGAATATCACCTTTAAAACTAATCACAACACCACGGACGGAATTATTTGTCAATTTATTTGATATTTATTATTTATGCATTTGCACGGTTTGCACTTTGTTGTTTTTGCCCTGGTTTGATGCCAGACTCTCAGTGGTAAATGTTTATGCGCTGATCACTTTTTATTTTATCTTGTTACACCCATCAGAGTTTTAAATTTCACAGTTATTTTCAACACAAAACGGAGCTTATGTGCTTAAATAAAGTATATGTAAATCTGACGGACTGTATACATGCTACATTTTAAAAGCAGCAGCAAACCTTACTTTCTAATGTGACAGAACACCTCTGATTTTCACATTTAGTTAAATGTGAAAATCAGAGGCGTTCTGTCACATTAGCAAGCATGTAAGGTCAGCAGGTTTGCTGCGGCTTTAAAAATTTAAACATTTAAACAGTCCGTCAGATTTACATATACTGTATTTAAACACATAAGCTCCACTTTGTGTTAAAAATAACTTAAATTTTTTTTTTTTTGAGAATCGTGATCTTCATTTTATGCAAAAAAATCGCGATTCTCATTTTTCCCAGAATCGTGCAGCTCTAATGCATTACTTGAATAAAACCTAATTTTAAGGATTTACACTATGTGGCGTTCATCTTTTTGCCGATGCATTGCACTCTATACCACGATCTGAGACCAGAGGAGTATCGTTTTCCATGCGTCAGTTAGATGATCCCTCCTGGTCTCTGTATGCTAAAGAACCACCGTGGATGGAACATATGTGCTTTATAAGCCCATTTTGACCACCCGTAATAAGTGGTCAACACTCTCTGGTAAGAGTACATCCTAACTTCTGGTGGTGGTTTAACCACTTGCGGCCCCGCATATGGTCAATTGATGGCAGCTTAGTGGATCTGAATATCCAAGCTGCCGTCAATTGACGGCATCGTTTTCTCTGGCCACTGGGGGGCGCGTCCCCGAGATGCCGATGCGCGTGCCTGGCGGTCGCGATGTCCGCCAGGTACCCGCTGATTGGCAGTTTTAGAGCAGGGACGTGAAGCTCTGTGTGTGAACACAGAGCTCCACGTCCTGTCAGGGAGAGGTGACAGATGCTGTACATAGGGAGACAGCATCGGTCACCTCCCCCAGTCACCCCCCTCCCCCCACACAGTTAGAACACGCCCAGGACTCACATTTAACCCCTTCCTTACCCCCTAGTGTTAACCCCTTCACTGCCAGTCACATTTATACAGTAATTAGTGCGTTTTTATAGCACTGATCGCTGTATAAATGTGAATGGTCCCAAAAATGTGTCAAAAGTGTCCGATGTGTCCGTCGCAATATCGCAGTCCTGACAAAATTCGCAGATCGCCGTATTACTAGTAAAAAAAAAAAAAAAAATTGTCAGAATTCTATCCCTTATTTCCTAGCCACTATAACCTTTGCGCAAACCAATTACTATACGCTTATTGCGATTGTTTTTTTTACCAAAAATATGTAGAATACATATCGGCCTAAACTGAGAAAAAAATATATATTTTTTTTTTAAAAAATTGGATTTTTATTATAGCAAAAAGTAAAAAATATCCTGTGTTTTTTTTCAAAATTGTCGCTCTTTTTTGTTTATAGCGCAAAAAAACAAAAAAAAAAAACGCAGAGGCGATCAAATACCACCAAAAGAAAGCTCTATTTGTGGGGAAAAAAAGGACGTCAATTTTGTTTGTAAGGCACGTCGCACGATCGCGCAATTTTAATTTAAAGCAACGCAGTGCTGAAAGCTGAAATTTCGCCTGGGCAGGAAGGGGGTATATGTGCCCAGTAAGCAAGTGGTTAATCACGTGGTAGAGGAGTGGAGTGAATAAGAACTTCTGCACATATTCATACTGTGAAGGCATTTCATTGGTGCCGTTTTAAAGACATATGGACTGATTTGTATTTTTCATTTATTAGTTTTATTTTCAAGAGCAACACATGTTTTTATTGTCTTGTCTATGTGATTATATTTAACGTCAGTGGTGCTGCTATTTAAACGTCTTGTCATTCACAAACACAGTTTTTTTTTCTTTCATTAAGATAATACCTAGTGATCTTGCCATGCAGGTCCTTGATCAGATGTCTCCTGCTATGTGGTGACAACTGTCTCCCAGTTGTGCTTCTCTGTTGTCACCATGGTACATGTGCTCCTGGTAGGGACAAGTATGCCAACACATTTTGAGCAAGCATGGTCCACCATTCATCCAGAACAAGGGTATGTAGCCAATGATACACATGTATTTAGACAGGATTTAGTTGCAAGAGGCTGGATGTTTTAAGAGGCACAGATGTGCATTTTAGCAAACTAAAGGTCATCTACTTTAAGCAGCACAGGCCATAAATTTACTTGGTGCACTTAATAAAAGCGGACAGATAATAATTTGTACTGTAAACTCTGCTGTTTAGAAGGTGAGCCTCATGTAATATCACTCTGTACTCCATGCTTCATGATAATAGCGTTAACTAGATGCTGAACAATGCCAGATGCACATAGTGTGGATGATGCGATTATTCCGCAAACACTGACCTGAAATCATTTCAGCCGTGACCCTATCCATATTAAGATGATGTCTTTCTTAGGCTATAAGCAAGAATCCCGCTTGCAGGGGGGATCCCTTAATCTTCACTCGGGGACAAAATAATATTAGAAATTGTAATGGTTGAGAAGTGTGACATCTCCCTCTGCACCTTGCAAGTTGTGAAGAATAATTGCAGGTGGAAGATAACGGGAGCACTGAGAGCAGGAGATAAGATAAGAGGTGGCAGGGCTCGTATTACACGCCGGTGACAGAACTCTCTATGGTGGTATGTCACAGAGGACCAGGAAGAGAGTATCCCACAGGTTCGGGATCAGCAGCTCCTTTGTAAACTTTCCTTCAATAGACAGAAAGAAGCTTTTATTTCGCATTGACCATTTTTGGTGTTTTTTTTTTTTATGGTAAATTTTGCTAGCAAGTCTATATTACAATTTCATCTGGGCATTATTTCGGCACATAAAATATGATTACAGTGTTTGCGTGTCCTGCAGAAAATGATGATCAAACTATTTTTTATTCAGAGCTCCCAGTTCATTTTTCAAAGTTTGCATAGAAAACAGTTTAGAAAAAATTAAGATGGAGTTAAACGGGAACTCTAGGCAAATAAAAATCTACTGATACACTGGTAACTGTTATTGTGGTCTTAAAATAAAGCTGGCCATACACGAATTTCAGCTCCTGATAAACTGGCCAAAATTTGCTCTGTGGGTGGTCGGTCCGTTGGCACCCTCCTGCCCGACTTCCTTCAACTGAGAAGGAAAATTGTTGGCATACTGGGCATCAAAAACGCCACTTTAAGGGCATTTGACTTTTTATTTTTTTGCCTCTAAATGCATAGGTGTTTACAGGCATTTTGAGGCAAAAGAGCGCCTTAAAGGGGTTGTAAAGGTTCGTCTTTTATTTTCTAAATAGGTTCCTTTAAGCTAGTGCATTTTTGGTTCACTTACCTTTTTCTTTGATTTCCCTTCTAAATGTTTTTTTTCTTTGTTTGAATTTCTCACTTCCTTTTTCTCCTCAGTAAGCTTTCCACCATCATCCGAGCGGTGGAAAGTCATTTAGAACAGCTTACTGAACACCTTACTGAGGAGGAAAAGGAAGTGAGAAATTCAGACAAAGAAAACAAAGGAAAAAAAACATTTAGAAGGGAAATTGAAGGAAAAGGTAAGTGAACCAACAATGCACTAGCTTAAAGGAACCTATTTAGAAAATAAAAAATGAACATTTACAACCCCTTTAACGTACCTTAACTACTTGCCGACCGCCCGCCGTCATATTACTGCGGAGCGGTGGCTCTGTCTCGCGGGAGCTCGTAGCTCTACATCCTCCCTTTAGAGCCCCCCCTGAATCCCGCGCACACGATCGCCGCCGGGCACCCGCGATTGCTCGTTACAGAGCGGGAAACGGGAGCTGTGTGTGTAAACACACAGCTCTCGTTCCTGTCAGGGGGGAAACGCTGATCTTCTGTTCATACAATGTATGAACAGAAGATCAGTGATTTCCCCTAGTGAGGCCACCCCCCCATACAGTTAGAACACACCCAGAAACACACTTAACCCCTTCCCTGCCCCCTAGTGTTAACCCCTTCACTGCCAATGTAATTTTTATAGTAATCCAATGCATTTTTATAGCATTGATCGCTATAAAAATGCCAATGGTCCCAAAAATGTGTCAAAAGTGTTTGCCATAATATCGCAGTACCGAAAAAAAAAACGCTGATCGCCGCCATTACTAGTAAAAAAAATAATAATAAAAATGCCATAAAACGACCCCCTTTTTTGTAAACGCTATAAATTTTGCGCAAACCAATCAATAAACGGTAATTGCGATTTTTTTTAACGAAAAATATGTAGAAGAATACGTATCGGCCTAAACTGAGGGAAAAAAATGTTTTTTTATATCTTTTTTGGGGATATTTATTATAGCAAAATGTAAAAAATATTGCATTTTTTTCAAAATAGTCGCTCTATTTTTGTTTATAGCGCAAAAAATAAAAACCGCAGAGATGATCAAATACCACCAAAAGAAAGCTCTATTTGTGGGAAAAAAAGGACGCCAATTTTGTTTGGGAGCCACGTCGCACGACCGCGCAATTGTCAGTTAAAGCGACGCAGTGCCGAATCACAAAAAGTGCTCTGGTCGTTGGGCAGCAATATGGTCCGGGGCTAAAGTGGTTAATGTGCTTGGCATATTCAGAGCTTGAGCATTTATTCATTCCAATGGGCAGAATAAATTAACATTCTGGCTGATGGAATGAATAAATGTCCAGACGCTTGACGTGCCAAAACAGCTTAAGCAAAGGTGTCCAGGGGGAGAAAAAAATGTTTTGAGGCCTAAAGTATTTTATTTTACATAGAATGCAAATAAAGAAGTGTCAAAACCTGAATGTGGACAAGAACACCGGCACACCAAGGTGGACAGAAACAGATAATGAAACTATGGCGGCAATATCCTCCTCTGAAGGCCCCAAGAGAAGCTGACCCACTAGAGTCCACCTGTATCTTAAATAACACTTTTGGGTAGACTAAAGTCTATATGTAAATATTCTAAATATTTTTTTTTATATACTTCTGAAAAGCTATGACATTTATTTCTTGCTCCATTGGGTTCCATTTGGGTGAACCTGTCCCCCAGCTGATATAATGCCTCTCACTGAGTTATCATACTCAATTTGGTTCTTAACTTTTTGGTGTCTAGGGCTGGCAATAGACATTCCAGTGTCTCCTCTGCCATTGCTAACTTTAACTAAAATTATAGATGCCTGGCTGTCATATTGATCCTCCGGCTTCAATACTTTGAGCTTCTGACCAAAAACAAGAATTTTGTTTCAGGTCAAGAGGGTCATAGCTGAGGATCCGTCTAGACTAGAGATAGCTAGGGCGCTCTTCCAGGCTAGGAAACAAATCTTGAGACACTGGAAGTCAGTGGAACCCCCCCACGGTAAAGGAGTGGCTGAATCAAATTAGCGACACTATCAGGCTGGAAAAATACATTTATCAACACAGGGGGAGTGTGAAATTTTTTTACCAAATTTGGGGCGAAATGGCAAGACACCCCTGGATTGGCACCGGTTGATCTAATTATAGGCTGACTACTACTGTAGAGGCAAGGTGAAAGGCAATGTAGGGAAGTATGGCACCCGGGATACCCACTCTTCATAGCAGGCATATGTTTGAATGGTTTCTTTTTGTTCAATTCAATCAGGATAAAAATTATTTGTTGCTACATACTAAAGTTTTGAAGGTGTAAGCTTAATATGTATGAGATCTTGTAAACGTTACTGCTTATTGTCATTTATTGTTCTTTCAATAAAACGATTTGATTTAAAAAAAAAAAAAAAGGGTCATGGCTGGCCCAAGGACAGGATTGTAGGCCAAAGTTGGTCATTGGGTGCAGTACAAGTCTGAGAGGTCAGATTTGCTCTACGTACAGGAGATCAACGATTCAGCACCACAGCCAGACGGCTAGCATTTGCGGAATTAAATCAACAATGGCAGCCTCCATTCTCCCTCTATAAAGGTTCCTTTAATTTTTATTGGGTACAAGTAAAAAAAAAAAAAAAAAAAGATAATAATTTCATCATGGTATTAGTTGTAGTTACCCTGCAAGGAGTAAGGACTTACTTAGCAAGCTGCTTTTCTGCCTCAGCACAAAGTTCCAGAAGCCCCATCAGCACGGCCGATACATCCATATACGGCTCCCACACCGTGAAGCCACGTCCGATCAGATCAATAGCTGTCCTGCGGATGGTGCTGTGAGGGGGGAGCTTGGGGCTAGGTGGCTGCAACAGTAAGAAGGTCAAAGCTTTGCCTGTGATTAAAAAGAAGAAGAAAAAATATATATTGCATTAAAAGCCATTCCTTGAATGAGTAAAATGGTTTTACAAGACTTAACAGCAGATTAAACGGGCAGCGCGGTAAAAAAGATCAGCCGCCTCAGCAGAAAGGTGCAGGACTTCCGCAGCGCATCAGCTAAAAAGCATAAAACTTAATGGGGAGGAAAATTGTTTGACAGACAAATGATTGCATATGGCACCTGACGTGTCGGGGGACAGGGGAGGCCAGGAGGAGAGAGGATGAAAGTGGAAAGGGAGGCTGGCACTGGCTCCTTCAGATCTCGCAAGACATTTAGAGTAAACACCATGATATAGACATTATTGATCAATAACAACTGTTCAATTGCTAATCACTAATAGCTATTACAGTCTCATTAATCCTTTGCTGAGTAAACGCAGAAATCATTACATCTCTTGTGTACAATCTCGCCAGAAAAGGTTTGTTTTGTCCAATAAACAGATTTAAAAAAATAAAAATATGTACACAGTGTAGTTGTACAGGAGAAAGCAAATTGAATTAAAAAAAAAAACTACAAAGCAACTACAAACACTGTGTGGCCAATGTTGGAGGGATTGATTTTTGGTATTACACAACACGATGTATGGTGCTATATAGATGAAACATGCTGTTAGGGAACCATAAAATGTATAGAAATAGCGCAGGGGATTATTTACGGGCAACCTTGTATGGAATGAGTTCATGGCACTATACGCCATCTTTTATGGACACAATAAATCCAAGAAGGATGTGGTTTTGTTGTCTGAGGTTCAAAGAGATTTAGTCATGTAGAAGAGGGGACTGACTAAAGGAGTCCGAATAATGCGCGTTAAAACCACTATAATCAATGGCTGATCAAATATGTTCGCCTTCCTGATAATATGCAGATTTGATGTAAGAGGGATTATGGTGTGGGGTTGTTTTTCAGGGGTTGGACTTGGCCCCTTAGTTGAAGGGAACTCTTAAGGCGTCAGCATACCAAGACATTTTGGATAATTTCATGCTCCCAACTTTGTGGGAACAGTCTTTCTGTTCCAACATGACTGCACACCAGTGACCTCAACCCAACAGAACACGTTTTGATTGAAGACTGAGAGTCAGGACTTATCATCCACATCAGTGTCTAATCTCACAAATGTGCTTCTGGAAGAATGGTCAAGCATTTCCATAGACACACTTCTAAACCTTGTGGACAGCCGACTTAGAAGAGATGAAGCTGTTATAGCTGCAAAGGGTGGGCTATATTATATATATATATATATATATATATATATATATATAGTACAGACCAAAAATTTGGACACACCTTCCAGAGGTGTATTTAGGTTTTGTGCTGCCCTAGGCCTGACTAAACTTGTGCACCCCCTAATTTAAATATGACCCACACCTTCCTGTCACAGCCACACCCTGTGTTAGGACCAGACCTGAAATTTTCGAGTGAGGACACTGGTTCTAAGGCTAGGGGGGGGGGGGGGGGGCTGGCAATGGATTCCCTTAATTTACTTAGATTTCCTATTACTTCCTGGTTGCCCATAGAGCAGGAAGTGAAGGGAAATCTTCGCAATGGGACAGGGATGGTAAAAGTGTTGCCTATAGATCTACTTTAAGTAGATGGTGCAGCAGAAACATATAACACAGTGAGGAAGGTTTGTGGTCCAGGGTGACAAAACAGTCAAAATTGGAAGCGCCCCCCACAGTTGTGGAATGCCGGCCGCCCGCATACTAGAAGCAGCGCGGCCGCTTTATGGGGGCGCTAGACTAATTTTCCTAACAGTGTATCGCAAGCTGGTGGGGACTCTTTTCATGCTGCCCCCCTGCAAAGTGCTGCCCTAGGCCTGGGCCTTGTTGGCCTAGGCCAGGATACAGCTCTGACACCTTTGCATTCCAAGATTTTTCTTTATTTTCATAACTATGAAAATTGTAGATTCACACTGAAGGCATCAAAACTATGAATTAACACATGTGGAATTATATACATAACAAAAAAGTGTGAAAACAACTGAAAATATGTCATATTCTAGGTTCTTCAAAGTAGCCACCTTTTGCTTTGATTACTGCTTTGCACACTCTTGGCATTCTCTTGATGAGCTTCAAGAGGTAGTCAGACTTGGAGTTCCCAGAGATGCTTAGCACTTGTTGGCTATTTTGCCTTCACTCTGCGGTCCAGCTCACCCCAAACCATCTCGATTGGGTTCAGGTTCCGGTGACTGTGGAGGCCAGGTCATCTGGCGCAGCACCCCATCACTCTCCTTCTTGGTCAAATAGCCCTTACACAGCATGGAGGTGTTTGGGGTCATTGTCCTGTTGAAAAATAATTGATGGTCCAACTAAAAGCAAACCGGATAGAATAGCATGCCACTGATGCTGTGGTAGCCATGCTGGTTCAGTATGCCCAATAAATCCCCAACAGTGTCACCAGAAAAGCACCATCACACCTCCGCCTCCATGCTTCACGGTGGGAACCAGGCATGTAGAGTCCATCCGTTCACCTTTTCTGCGTTGCACAAAGACACGGTGGTTGGAACCAAAGATCTCAAATTTGAACTCATCAGACCAAAGCACAGATTTCCACTGGTCTAATGTCCATTCCTTGTGTTCTTTAGCCCAAACAAGTCTCTTCTGCTTGTTGCCTTTCTTTAGCAGTGGTTTCCTAGCAGATATTCTACCATGAAGGCCTGATTCACACAGTCTCCTCTTAACAGTTGTTCTAGAGATGTGTCTGCTGCAAAAGGTGGCTACTTTGAAGAACCTAGAATATGAAATATATTTTCAGTTGTTTCACACTTTTTTGTTATGTATAATTCCACATGTGTTAATTCATAGTTTTGATGCCTTCAGTGTGACTCTACAATTTCCATAGTCATGAAAATAAAGAAAATTCTTTGAATATATATATATATATATATATATATATATATATATATACACACACACATTATATATATATATATATATATATATATATATATATATATTTACTTGGTCAAACACTACTCACTGGAGTACTCCCACTTCCCCCCATCCCTTAAGTACTACTAAAGAGGCCAATAACAGTGCTCCCAATGCATATAGGGTGGTGGCAGGTACTAGTGGTGGGCCGCAGTCAAGAAGCTGGAGATGTTGAGCCATTAGTGAAAAAAAGTGCACACAGAAGAGGAGTTTCTGACTCATAAAGGAACCATGCTGTAAAATGGCTGATCGCTTGGCTGTTTTCAGGTGTTTTACCTGTGGTTTTAGCCGGGGTCCCATAGACTTCTATTAGGCTGTGCATTTTCGCTGCGCTTTGTGAAAGCACATCAAAGATGCAGCATTCATGACTTTTGGTGTTCTTTCAGAACGCATGACCTCACAGAAGTCTATAGGACCGCATCCAAAACCCCAGGTAAAATACACGGAAACTTTAAAGACAACTGCAGCGCACCCAGGTGAATCCATCCTTACCCCAAAGGAGATTTATCCCCCAAACAGAATTTAAAAAAAATCTTGAAAAATAAAATGTTGACAAAAAATTATAAAGAAATACTTATATCAGGCTATATCTAAGAGATATCGTCCAAATGTTTATTCAGGTGATCACAGGCAGTACTTCCGCTGAACCGTGCCCATTAAGGTGGTGAAGCATTTACAGGGACTAAACCAGGCCAAGTGGTGCAGCATTTACAGGTTTATAACAAATGGAAATGAGGCAACATGTTGTATCCTCAGCCCCCGTCAAAGGTGCAGCAATAACAGATGTATGTCCAAACAGAAGTTCATTACTTCTAAAGGGATGCAGACATTGCACATTTTCTCACCAGAACACCAAGAGTGCACCTGGTGATTATAATGACCAAGACCCTCCTACTCAGAATCTGTCTGCACAGGACATGGTCAAGCAACCAGTTATTTCTCCAGAGCAGGAAGAGGTAGGAATCTGCAACACAGTTTGTTAACATTCTCTCAATGTACACCAATGTATTACCAAAAAGGGAGAGTTTTTTTTTTAAGTGGAGTTACTCTTTAAGTCTTGTCCTTTTCTTGGAGTTTTTTTTTAACTATTGCCTTGAGATGTTGAAGTGAAATCACTGCATTCTCCTCTGCGACAGAGACAGGGAGGGGGAGAAACCAGGCCTATACATTTCCCAAGGTTAAAAACATACATTTTAGTCATGAACAGCTGTGGATCCCTATTAGGCCCGCTCCATCTCAAATATGCTCCTCTTGTCTTTGTACTCACTTATTATCTTTCCAGCAGTAAGGAATGAAGACACTGGGGTCAGCCTCAGCAGCCATCAGATATTCAGGACCTCTGCAGAGGTCACAAGAGCAGCTTAGAGAAATCTCAGGGCAGGCTAGCTTGGCATTTAACAGAAGCCTTGAAGGTTATTCCTTGGGAAAAGGAAGAATCCAGAGACTTTTTCAAGATATGAGACTGAAACCTTGCTAAATACCCCTAGCAGGCTTATATTTGCCCAGCTTCCACAGACGATTTAAACATGTCTTTGGGGTACATGAATTACGCACACATGGTAGGGATTATTAGCAAGGTCACTGGAAACGGGCACACAAAATTAAAATTTCAGCACTATTCCTCTGGGAAAATCCTACAAACCAACAAAACTGTGCCACAAACTAAAGGGCAACTCTATCAAAAAAACACGTATAGGATCCGTTTTCCAGCTGACTGATTTGTTAAGTGTTGCACATACACTTGGAAGCTATGCAAGATCTTGAGGCCGCAAAACTGGGCCACAGTGCCTTTTAGAGCTGAAAATTCTACATACTCTCTTTGTCTCCAACCCCACTTACTGATTTTTTGTTGAACAACGAGAGTAATGCCGCGTACACGCGATCATTTTTCGGCATTAAAAAAACTTTGTTTTTCAAAAATGTCATTTAAAATGATCGTGTGTGGGCTTCACATCATTTTTCAGGTTCTGAAAAACGACAAAAAAAAACTAAAAAATAAACGAACATGCTGCATTTTTAAACGTTATTTTATCTATGTCGTTTTTCGGGTTGTAAAAAATGATCGTGTGTGGGCTAAAACAACGTTTTAAACCCGTGCATGCTCAGAAGCAAGTTATTAGACGGGAGCGCTCGTTCTGGTAAAACTACTATTCATAATGGAGTAAGCACATTTATCACACTGTAACAGACAGAAAAGCACGAATCGTCATTTACTAACACGGAATCAGTTAAAGCAGGCAAAAGGCGAATAGAACTTCCCCTTTATAGTGCCGTCGATTGTATCGTACGTCACCACGCTTTGCTCATCATTTTTTAAAACCGATGGTGTGTGGGCAATGTCGTTTTTAATGATGAAGTTGGAAAAACGTGTTCATGACTCTTTAAAGGAGTTGTAAAACTTCCCATTTTTTCACCTTAATGCATCCAGTTGATAGTTTTTGTAGTAACAAGGGGTACCTACAGGTATACCTAGAGATGTCATGTGGCCGAGTACTAAGTGGTGAATGTTTCAGGGTGGAGTTTTCTGCCACAACTTTATAGGCATAATAAATGCCATCAAATGGAATCACTAGATATATTATTTTGAAAATGTTGGTTCTCTAGCTTTGGCTTTATCAGTTTCTAGGACACTGACTTGGAACAAGTATAGCAAAATAAATTTTCCTACACCCATTTACATCATGCTTATTTTGGGTCTGTGACTCAATGTATTGGAATACCAAGTTAACAGGCATTTTCAGAAACAGGACAGCTATGCATCTACCCTCCAGACTTACCCCATCACACCTTAAAGAGAACCACATACAGGGCAATACAAGAGGTTAGGGCTCCTCAGCAGCATACTCCTCAAATCAGTCATAACATTAGGACTACCCACCATAACCCATTGAAGTATGCACTCCACTAGACCACTGAAGGTATGCTATTTACGTCCTGTAAGTTACGCGGTGGGGCGACCATGGATTGGACTTGTTTTTCCAGCACATATCACAGATGCTTGATTGGATTGAGATCTGGAGAATTTTTGTCAACACCTTGAATTCATTAGACCAGGCAACTTTCTTTCATCGCTTTTGGGTCCAGTTATGACGCTCATATGCCCATTATAAGCCCTTTTGGCTGTGGACATAGGACAGCATGGGCACCCTGACCGGTCTGCGCCTACACAGCCCCATACACAAAAAACTGTGATGCACTGTGTGTTCTGACACCTATCAGAACCAGCATTAACATTTTCAGCAATCTAAGCTACAGTAGCTCTTCAATTGGATCGGACAACACAGGGCAGCCTTCCCCACTCACACATGCATCAATGAGCTATGGCTGGCCGTAATCCTGCCACAATGTCACCTATTTTCCATCCCTGGATCCCTTTTAGTAGCTCCCACAAGAGCTGCAGTTGTGGAGCTGATCTGACCCTGTCATCTAGCCATTACAATTTGGCCCTTGTAAAAGTCGATCAAGGATAACATGTTCACTTGCTGCCTAATAAAATATCCCAGCAACTTTTAGATGCCATTTTTGCAAGATAGCTTTATGGCTGATTGGTGTATGTAGATCAAAAAAAGTAGAAAACCTTAGTTGACCCTAATCAGCCTACCTCATTTCCCTAGTTAATGTTTTTTTTTTTTTTTGTTCCTTTCTATTTTTTATCAATAATACTTTTTTTTACATTTGTTTTTATTTTTGCCATCTAATATACCCCGCCCACTCTCAGGTGCCATGGTAACAAGATAATCAATGTTATTCACTGTGCCTGTCAGTGGTCACAATGTTATAGCTGATTGGTACACTTGCCTTACTTTTTTGCTCCCACATCACTCTGTTCAGCTTATAGGAGCAAAGGAAAGCAAGCCCCGTGTAGGCTAGGGATTGCCAGAGTAAAAGCTTACACAGGGCAATGGACAGTCCGTATGCTGATTGGCTTAGGGCTGTCACATGGATTAAGTCACATTCTCCCCATACTTGAAGATCCAACAGTGAGAAAGGTAAATTCACTATATGTCCATGTTGATGGTTGCTACTCCTCCACATTTTAGGTGAACAATGGCAGCTCCATAAAGACATGGTTTTATGAATTTTGTGTGGAAGAACTTATGCATACAAGGTCGAATTTTGAAAATCTTTTGAAAATCAGAAACTTTGTGTGTTTTGTGATCCGATGGTGCCACCATTGATTACACAATTTGACCAACCAAGCCTTCAATTTCACCTCATGATGCTACAGAAAATAATTTTTGTGGCTGGGAATCTTCTTTTCTTTCCGGGAGTTTTCTTTTCTTGCACAAGCGCATTTCTTTTTCGATTACATTTCTCATGTGATTCTCCTAGCATTAATTAGAAAATAATTTTTTCGAAAAATTACCAACATGTCCGATTACTCTAATTCGATGGCCGCACGAGAATCGTCTGTTCCTGCAACCCACTAATGGTGCGAAATCCGAACAAAAATTCTTAGATACGATTTTCGAAAGAAAATTATTTCGAAATTTGACAAGAGCCTTAATCACTTGGTGACCACTTCACAAACATTTAAGTCGGCAGAATGGCTCCTGTGGGCAAAGCAACGTACCTCTACGTTGCTTTGAAAATCCCGCCATGCAAGATTTTTAAAGCAACTATTTGATTTTTGGGGCCATTGGATTTTCTGCAGATTTTTGTCTTCATATTTACCGAAACCATGTTGTGCAAGGTCCTGCCTGGTTGCATACAAATGGAAACTCTTAAGGTTTAACCTCATATTATATGGTTTTGGTAAATCTGAAGAAAATCTAATGGCGTGTCTGATTGTGAGCCGAGTCTTCCCCATCTAACATCTGTATCTGACCTCACAAATGCTAATTTGGCTGAATGGACACAAATTCCCACAGACGCTCTCCAAATTCTTGTGGAAAGCCTCCTTCGTGTAAAGGGTTTTAAACCCTCAAGAGCTCAGGAAACTGCATATACTGTATAACATTCATGATCTGGAATAGGATATCCAAAATGCTCACCTGTTCACAAACGTAGCAATATAGGGTATATGTTGGGGGATTATTGAAAACCTGTTGCTTTGTGTCGAATGGTATGCTTTAAGTACACATGCTCTTTTAAAGGTGTTTACAGCAAACATGAAACTGAAGTCAAAAGGAATAAATAAATTCAACCAAACATGAATAAATATGATGGTTGTGAAAGCGCCCTTACACAGCCTTTTCTTTATTTTTATCCAAAGAAAAAAGTTTTATTGAGGGAAAAAAACTTACATCTCAAGCCAGTACATCCAATCAAGAAAATTGCATGTTAAGCGTAAACACATCAATATTAACAGCCATACCCAAAATAGGTTATAAAGTTAAACTCTCCCAAACATATGCTTTTTCCAGTCCATGAACCATGTTAACCACTTGCCGACCAGCGCAAGCACTTTTACATCGGCAGAACGGCACGAACAAGCAAATGGGCGTACAGGTACAACCCTTTAAATTTGCCACCACGTGGGTGCGTGCACCCCTGCTGCGAGCTCAGCGACCATGCCTGCGGACTCTATGTCCGCTGGTGTCCAGCGATCGCTTCACGAAGCTGCAGAACGGGGGGATGCCTGAGTAAACAAGGCATCTCCCTGTTCTGCCTAATGACAGGACAGTGATTGTCTGCTCCCTGTGATCGGGTGCAGCGATCAGTGTTGTGTCACAGTAAGCCCAGCCTCCACACCGTTGGAATTACTCCCTAGGACACACTTAACCCCTTCCTCGCCCCCTAGTGGTTAACCCCTTCCCTGCCAGTCACATTTATACAGTAATTAGTGTATTTTATAGCACTGATCACTGTATGAATGTGAATGGTCCCAAAATGGCATCAAAAGTGTGCAATGTGTCCACCATAATGTCGCAGTCATGATAATCGCTGATCGTTGCCATTACTAGTAAAAAAATTATATTACTAAAAATGCCATAAGATTATCCCCCATTTTGTAGACGCTTTAACTTTTGCGCAAACCAACCAATAAAACGATTATTGCATTTTTTTTACCAAAAATATGTATTAGAATCCGTATCGGACTAAACTGAGGAAAAAAATATGTTATAGATTTTTTTGGGGAGATTATAGCAAAAAGTAAAGAATATTGCTTTTTTTTCAAAATTGTCGCTCTATTTTTGTTAATAGCGCAAAAAATAAAAACCACAGAGGTGATGAAAAAACAAAACAAAAAAAAAACTCTATTTCTGGGGAAAAAAGGACGTAAATTTTATTTGGGAGCAAGTGTCCCGGTCATTTGGCAGCCTAATCCTGAGGAAGGCAACGTCTTGTCGAAACATGTCGGGACTCTGTAAAAACTAATATCAATCTTCCTTGATCACCTGTGCTTTTTTAGATATATTGTATTTTCAATAAAATGTTGAAATTATTCATAACCTCTCTGTGACTTGTTTAAGGCACCGCTATAATCCCTCCTCCTTTTTCACAACCCTATTTAACTCTTTAGGGATGAGGTGTCGGATCCAAAAGAGGATACACCAATCACTTCCTGTCTCACATTTTTACTAGCGACTCTTATTTTATGTAGCTAGCATACCTATACTTATCAGATTTCCATTTTGGACTTATCTTAGAGCAGCCTTTTTTCATCCAGGGCTCTGTGGAATTTTAGTTTCCCTCCAGGGGTTGCCTAAAGTTCCTTGAACTAGTTACTAGTTGAATGCCCAACTTAAGGTAGAACTATAGGCAAAACTTTTTTTCCCATTTTGGATAGAGAAAGGAAGGGTTATAACCACTGTCAGATTTCGTTTTCGCCATCTGCGTCCCATTGTGAAGATTTATCTTCACTTCCTGTCCCATAGCCAAAGCGTAAGTGAGAAGAAATCCTTGCAAATGAAGGGTATTCCTTGGGGACCTTCAGGTCACCAATACTAGTGTCCTCATTGAAAGATTTCTCCTCTACTACTTTTCTGGGGACAACCCACAATTTGGGATTTTCTTTTACTTTCAAAGATAATGGTAAACAGGACAAGATAATGTGTATCTCCTTAACAGCAATAAAACAAGCATTGTAATCCCTCTCCACTCCATCCAAAACTAAAATAAAAAAAATTGCCTTTAGTTATACTTTAAGAAGATTCCATAGTTCTGGCACCAACGTTATTAGTGGTGTGGGACCAGTTAAGCCTCTCCTTTTCGCTCTTAGGCCGCGTACACACGACTAAACAAATCCGATCAAATCGGTCTGACAGACCGTTTTGATCGGATTTGTCTCCTGGGATATGTTGGTTTGATCGTGTACACACGATCCAACCAAAATCCCGGCCGGCAGACAGCGTGGTGACGTGGCGGTGACGTTGACGCCACCACGTCACCACTCCAGGAAGTAAAATACTTCCACGCATGCGTCGAATCCATTCAACGCATGTGCGGACAGATATGTCCGCTGGTTAGTGTACTTAGATGAAAACATCAGCTGCGGGTGCCGACATCTCTGGACTCCAGGACAGGTAAGTGTCCATTTATTAAAAGCCATCAACTGCAGTATGTGTAGCTGCTAGTTCAAAAAAAAATTTGGGGGGCGGAACACCGCTTTAACGGGGGCACCGACAGCAATCAAATTTGACAAGCATTCAAATCACTCTACTTCATCCAAAACAAAAAAAATGAATAAAAAAAAGGTTTTGCCTTTAGTTATACTTTAAAATGCATCCATAGTTCTGGCACCATCTACGACCTACTAATCGCGCTTTTGTACCATGAATTGTAGTTATATTACTCGTTAACATGGGTTCCGCTTGTCTTAGAATCTCTGCCTGGGTATGCACTCTGAGGCCAAATATCTTCCCCTACCCAATCACAATGTACTTTATATGTGATCTTGTGCCAATTATCCCTGCTCTCCAGTTTCCACAGCCACTTCCACAGTGAACCTTGTTGCTTTATGTCCTTACAGCTGCCAGAATTTAATTAGAAAATAAATAAATAAAAAGGTAGCTTGGGCTGCTTTATAATGCAAATCTTCAGCAATGCGGTGCTACAGCACATCCTCCTGTATTCTTCAAAACACCGCCAGCAAAATCAATACTTCCAAGACAAGGGAGAGTAAATGAATATACCACTGAATGTGAGTTATTGGTGGGGGCACAGGATTTTTCAATTTGCCTTTGCGATACAGTATGGTTGCCATGGGGAAATGGTGGCGCACACCCTCGTGTGTGTCGAAGCGCGTACCCATGTGTGTATGCCGGGGATGGCTGGGGGCAAATGACCAGCTTTAGTGTCTAAAGAGGGGAGGATAGCAGAAACACAAACTAGCACAATACTGTTTAATGAATTGCTCAATGACTACTGTGCTCATAAGGGATTACTTACTACGTTCCCTTCATATCGGCTCTGATTCATCATGATTCACGTTACTGCAGCACAGAGCCGATGAATTAGTAATAAGTGGCTACATATTTAAATGTGTTGATAAATAGAACAGCAAATTAAATCCATTTCCCTGACTACCATCTGCAGAACACTGGCGTCAGAACTTGCTGAGACGCTGAACGCTAGAGGAAGGAACAAGTACATAACCAAGACCTGCAAGGAATGGCTGAAATAAAAATGCCATGACTGTAAAAAAAAGAAATAAAGGGTAAACAGTAGTGACTACGCATTTTTATTACTGTAGAATTTGCATGAAAGTTTTGTTTGCATTAAATATCTTTACCTGTTCCATCTTTCAATTACTGTATTTCATTTAAAGATTTTTAACTAGATTTAGCTATAAAGCTGATAGCGAGATATTGGATGGCCTCCACCAGTGGCAGCCCATCCACTAGGGGCGCCGCCTTCCCTCATCCATGCGTCCGGCCCCCTAATCTACATGTGGAACACCAGATGCATGGATTCCAATGTTTTTTTTTTAAAGCTCAGGATTAGAGCCGGAGGCTCTAAAAGGCTTTAAAAAAGGATGGCCTCACCCAGTTGTGTGGCAATAGTGAATGAGCCCGTTTCCCGACTATACCCACCGACCCACCATGTCCGAACCTCTGGCCCCTCCATGCTGAGTGCTGTCAGCTCCTCCAAAGGGTACCCTGCTTCAACGCACACACCTCTCAGACATCGGTCCCCCATGCTGCCGACCTCATCAAGCTGGAATCCCTGGGCAGCACACGGTAAGAGCCGGCGACCAGGGAGTGGGATGGGCATTGTCGTGGGGGTGGGCTGTGGAGTGATGGGGGGGTTGTGGTTAGGTCCGTCTGCCGCACCCCAACTAATGGAGCACCAGCCACCACTTGCCTCCACCATTTCGGCAGTTAAACAATAGAGTACAGGGAGCTGTGGTGGCTCAACGTGATTGGCACTGCGTTGACAAGCCATTCACCTCTGCAGCCAAGGGTTCGGATCCCGGTCTCGGCTACATGTGAATTGAGTTTGGTGGTCTCAGCCCGCCTCCCGGTGGGTGTGCTATGCAAGGTACGCCTGTGCTTAGTACGGCCACCCCCCCCCCCCCCAAAAACCACCACACTTGCACGCACACGAAATTGGTTTAAAACACATGCACTTTGGCCATGCGGTTTCTTAAAATAAAGAGAGGCAAAGGACCTACGGGGCTGGCTGGGTGGGCTAGGCCCCCTCACTCCCTCATAGGGGGAGTCCCTCTGCCCCATTGGGGTCCCGTTGGGCTCCCAAGAGGAGCAGGTAGGGCGGGGAGAGTGGGAGGCCCCCCTTCACACCCGCCATTGCCACCAGGGGCATGGAGAAGGATGGCGAATGCCTCCGGGGGGAGGGTCTGCCTACTCCCAACTCCTGCAGTCCGGCTCCTCTCTCTCGAGTTCACGCACAAAAATACACTTTAAAAAAACAACAAAAAAAACCAACAGAGTACATTAATTCTCTACTACCGAGAAAGCAACTTGCATACTGCCACCACAATGCCATACGCAAGTTATAGCAGGTTTGGCAAGGATAGCTAGACTCACCAGGGTTTCCCCCCACCACAAATAGTGATTGATAGATTACTGCAGCTGTAATCAATGTAGATATTATTCCCTACGGTACTCTGGCTTTTGGAACTCCCCCGTTATGGAACCTGTTTAGTTTCCTTTTTTTGTTAATTTTATGTTTTGGACGTTAAAGAGGGAGTAAACTCCCATACATGATTTTTACCTTTAGGTAAGCCTATAATAAGGCTTGCCTACAGGTACTTGAACTATGCATTTAGTGTACATGCAGCCAGTGACATCACCGGCGCATGCACTCTGAAGGAACAGCCACCTGAGCCCTGTGTCAGAAACGGTGGCTCCCTCACGCATGCGTGGGAACAAAGTCATTGCAGCTCCGGCTCGTCACACAACTGGAGGCCGCAAACCCAGAAGGAAGACGGGTGAAGATGGAAGCAGCGTCAGCGGTGAAAGCTCATTGCTGGAAGGGCTTTGTTGCAAAGTAAGTTTCACATAATGTGCTAGTATGCAATGCAGTTTACTAGTGCTTTAAGAATGTGTGTACAACTTATTTATCATGCCCCCCCCCCCCAACTTACAGAGCGCCTCTGGAGTTGTACCAATTGATTTAATGGTTATTAATGTATGGAAAATACTCCTTTCTAGTCAGTTGTCCCATGTATGCTTTCTGTAGTGGTGTGTGGGATTGTCATTCTTTAAGTGCCCATATCTCCCTTTTGGTGACTTGGACAAATTTACCCTGTAATAGTCTATCAGGAGGATTTCAACAGGTCCTAACGACTCAAAGTGTTGGCATTATGGTGCAGATACAATACTTGTGGTAGACCCAGGACCCTTGAGGGGGCGAGCAGGAGAATCAGGACGCTCTCTATGTTGCAGATAGAGAAAAGAGGCTGTGTGTTAGTAGGCGTCCTGACTCTCCTGTAGTCCAAGGGAGGAGGCGAGCACGGAACTCCACACCAGGGAGGAAGCCTTGCATTACTGTGTGGAGTTACAAACAGAAGAACAGGAAGTGAGGATTTCTCAGAAGAAATAAGAACATTTTAAAGCAAAATGGAAGGATGACATAAGTGAAGGAGGACTGCACTAAGGTAAAGGAAGCTATTTAAAAAAAAAAAATTGGACCTTTACAACCCCTTTAAGGACAATGTTCTACAAAACACTAAAATTACTGGGAAAAGAATATAGAGCTGCCTTTTTCAACCAGGGTGCCTTCAGGTTTCTTCAGGGGTGCCTCGGCAAAATTCAGAAAAATTGCCCACACATTGGATATAAGCCAGTGGGTGGATCAAGCCTGCTTTTAATTACACAAAGCTACAGGTTTTCATTGTACACCATTACAACATTCCAGCAACCACTGTTCTAACAACAAATAACATCACTGGTTGATAAGGAGAATGTTGGGTGCCTGACAGCATCAATGACCCCCTCCCCTGCCCCTCTCCATTAGCACAGGGGTTGCAGCTGAGTGAGGGAGAGCAACTGAGTGAGAAAAGAAACATAGGAATACTAGTCAGTACCAGTGTGCAAAGGTGGATTTGCTTTGGAAGAATAAATCACATTGTGTGACTTATGCATGTGGATGGTGCTATGTTATTTTAAACTATTATTCTTGTTTTAAACATTTTAAAATGGGTGGCCTTGACTGATGAAGGTTGAGAAACACTGCTATAGAGAATCGTGAGAATCCTCTACATGGAAATGATACTGGATCCAAAATTCCTAAAAAAAAAAACAGGGGTACATCACAATAAAGAATTGTAAGAGGAGGTAATATAAGGGCAAGCAACAAGAAGGAAAGTTTATCTAAAATGATAAGAGGATCCAAAAGAGTGCATGACCTCCAACACTAATGAAGCTTGGTAAATGCCCTTTGTGTGTGCTAAATGTTTTATAGAGGCCCAGTAGAACCCCAGCTCATTAGTGCCCCTGTTCAGCAAATCCCAAGCTCATTAGTAGTTGTAACTCAGTAGTAACCCCCAGCTCTGCTGATCCCCCACTCAGTAGTAATCCCCAGCTCTGCTGATCCCCCACTCAGTAGTAACCCCCAGTTCTACTATTCAGCAGAAGAAGGAGGAGAGAGGTGACAAAAATCACACTAGGTGCTTTGGATAGAGGCAAATACACACTATAGAAAGACATATGCTTTCTTCATTTCAGAGATTAACAATCACTTTAAAAGCTGGATAACTGTATCCAGCCAGTGCATTGGTAAAGTGGTTCTTTGGACCACTTTGTGCCCGTTCACCATTATAAATGGAGGAAAGAATAATGCAAACCCCTGAGCCAAATTGGTAAAAACCGTATATAGAAAAAAAAACGTTTTTGTTCCTCTTTCAGACCTGCTAAATTATTATATGCTTAGAAGGAATTAGCAATCACATGGGCCCTTTTTTTATTAATTATTTTAGCTGTTACAGAAACGCTTTTTTTTTTCTAACAAAAGTGTTGTTTTCTGGAACTCAGTCTGCACGCAATACATTAGAATGAGACATCAATCAGTAAGGTACATCAGATTACTGGTTATGACCAACAAAGAAGAGTTCAGGATGAAGGAGATGTAACATCTTGTCATTCACACAGTCTGGTCTGAGAGCACAAACAGGTTTTACCAAGACCTGCTAAGAATTCTGCCCATTTCCCAGCCAGGACATCTTTGTTTAAACTTTGACTTGCCTTAAATGAAGGAATTAATATTGACAAAAACATCAAGGGATCTAATGAGTTGTTAGTTAAGGCAATAAACATGTCACATTAGAGTCAGCGCAGTAAAGGGGTAATTAGCCCGGGAAAGGCTCTGCTGATTGGAGCTGTGCAGTCCTTGCTCTTAACCTCTCAGTCCATTATCTAGTACAGGACAAGAGCTGGCTGAGCTAATGTATATTCTCCAATACCCATCAGCCCCTGCTACACTGGCCAAGGACTGCATTAACCTACATTAACCGTGTTGGGTTAATATGGACCTCTTAATGCTTACAGCATGACTTTTAATTATAGCAGCAATCATAGTGCAATGTATAGAACAATGGTGGCCATTATATATACAGTCAATTATTATATATAAATATGCAGTCAGATGAGGGGCCATTATTAGTCATGGCAAACTGGGAATGTGTGGGATTTTATAGTCTAGAGCAGGGGTCTCCAAACTGCAGCCTGGTGGCCAGATGTAGCCCTCCCTTAGCTTGCCTTTATCCGGCCCTAGAGGCACTGTTCGTCCCACTGATATGAGACACTATTCTGCCAACTGACAACAACAATGGGGCACTATTCCTCCCAATGACACCAACAATTGGGGCAACGATACAGTGACCACTAATCTTCCCTCTAATACCAAATATGGTGATGTTTACTCCCACTGATGCCAGGAAAATCTCCACTCCCGCTAGCCACAAGTCTGGCCCCTCTAGAGTCTGAAGGACAATAAACTGACCCTTGGTTTAAAAAGTTTGGAGACCCCTGGTCTAGAGGAAGACCAATGCTTGATCTGTCCGTGGAAAATATAGATCTTCACCAGCACACTGCATTAGTGATAAACTTGTTCTTTATTCACATATCGCTATATGTTGGCATCACCAGCCAACATTTCAGGACCTCACAGGATCCCTTTTTCAAGTGCTCTGCCTTGAAAACAGGATCCTGAGAGGTCCTAAAACATCCTTTTGTGATGCTTCTTGCTTTATTTGAATAAAGGACAGGATTATCATTAGACGAAGGCTTGATGGTGAAGATCTGTATTTTCATATGATTGCATGGTGGCACAGTTCACCAATTCACTACAGCAACCTACATCAAATATGCGCAAAAGCGGGAGTGTGACATAACACAACTTCTTTGTGATTAGTCTGAGACTTGGGGGGGGGGGGTCCTCTGGGACCAAAAAAAGCAAAAAGCAAAACTCAACACAAAAAAACATGCAGGTGACTGGTGGCTCTTGACCAGTCTGATTGCACATGCTATAGTTGCAGGAACTGGCACTCTATAAGTGGAAACAAAGAGAAACCGCAAGAGCCAAATCTTGTTGTGGCAGCACTTCACTGTGAGGATAGAGTAGGAAGGAGTTAAATCCTCTGTTGGATTTTACTGCTGGGGTAAATGTTGGGGTGATTACCCTTCCCTTGCTGTCATAATAAAATGAGGGTAAGGTTTTTTTTTGCATCAGAACTACTTCTCTCCCCATACAAGGCAATGTGAATGCAGAAGCAGGTTGATGCAGGCTAGGTGGTTTCAATGAAGGGAAATTAACCTGTCAGCAAAGCTGCATTTGCCAATCCAAAGAAGCCCCAAATTGCAGAAAGCACTAAATCCTTACTCATTCTATTCTAATATTTAATTTGAAAAAAATGCTGGCTAGAGTACAGCTTATAAAAGAAATGCGACTTAAGAGTGTCATTTATTTCCAGAAAGATTTGGACTTTTGGTCTCGAGTTCAAAAGACAATATTTCATTGATCATCACTTCTTCTTAAACACCTATCATGGATGGTTTATCGTTGGGGCTGCTTGACACCAGAATCACCCAGAAACACAGTTCACGCTCCTGTGTGTTCCCCTGCAGTGCGATTTGGCAGCCAATTCATTTGAGTACTTTGAAAAACATCCCGCAACAAATGGCATGGAACCACGGTACCATGCAATCTGGTGCCTGCAAATGCATTAGGGTGTTGTTAACAAATTTATTGGCATCCACAGCTGATCACAAAGGCAGTGTGTTTTGAACATGGTGCAAGAAATTCAGCGTTCCAGGACCATGTTCAGGTGTAAACCGGCCATTACTAGGGTGTCCCCAACCTCAGAGTTCTGCAACTCTATTTGCGAGTCCTTGTTTAATGGGTGCTGATCAAAGGAACCTGCACATAAGGTAGTCAAATGGTATAACCATCTTACAACAGGAATGCCACACGCCACCTTTCTCAAAATACCTTTCTAGTGGGCTACATCTAGTTGTATGTGGGCAATGTTTGGCCAACAATCTTCTGCCTGCCTACTTTTCAAATGAAGGATGTTGGGCAGGAGGAGAGAAGGCCACCCACAAAGTGAATTTTGGCCAGGTTCATTAGGAACCACTGGAAATTTGCAAAGTGTATGGTGAGCTTTACTTACCAAGGTCAACCATACCCAGGGCAGCCATCACAAATTTGATACAGCTTTAGGCAGGTCCCCCCTGGAGCAGACCTGGTAGGGGGGCAGCTGGTCCTTTAAGGGGCCCTGGGGACCCTTACAAAAAAAATATATAATTAACCACTTTAGCCACGAGCCTGTTTTTCAGACTCGGTGTTTAAGAGACTAAAACATTTTTTTTTGCTATAAAATTACTTAAAACCCCCAAACATTATATATATTTTTTTATAACACCCTAGAGAATAAAATGGCAGTCATTGCAATACTTTTTGTCACACCGTATTTGCGCAGCGGTCTTACAAGCGCACTTTTTTGGGAAAAAAAATCACTTTTTTAAATTAAAAAATAAGACAACAATACATTTAGCCCAATTTGTTTACATATTGTGAAAGATAATGTTACGCCGAGTAAAATGATACCCAACATGTCACGCTTAAAAATTGCGCCGGCTCGTGGCATGGCGTCAAACTTTTACCCTTATAAATCTCGATAGGCGACGTTTAAAAAATTCTACAGCTTGCATTTTTTGAGATACAGAGGAGGTCTAGGGCTAGAATTATTGCTCTCGCTCTAACGATCTCGGCGATACCTCACTTGTGTGGTTTGAACACCGTCTTCATATGCGGGCGCTACTCGCGTATGCGTTCGCTTCTGCGCGCGAGCTCGTCGGGACGGGGCGATTTAAATTTTTTTTTTGTTTTCGTATTTATTTTTAATTTTTACCAATTTTTAACACTAAAATAAAAAATAAAATAAAAATTATCACTTTTATTCCTATTACAAGGAATGTAAACATCCCTTGTAATAGAAAAAAGCATGACAGGTCCTCTTAAATATGAGATCTGGGGTCAAAAATACGTCAGATCTCATATTTAGGCTTAAATGCAAAAAAAAAAAAAAACATAAAAAAAAAATGTCTCTTTAAGACGCTGGGCGGGACTGACGTTTTGACGTCACTTCCGCCCAGCAGAGCTACGGGGATGGATGAGGGAAATTTTTCCCTCACTCGCATCCCCACTGGGCACGGGAGAGGACCCGTACACCACCGCCGCTACGGACGGCTCCAGTAAGCGGCGGAGGGCGCGGGAACGCAGCGGGAGGGGGGGTCCTCGCCCGCAACCGATAACGGCGATCTCGCGGCGAATCCGCCGTGGAGACCGCCATTATCGTTTGACCGACCGCCCACATTAGAGATGGATATCTCGGTTGTGGCAGCAGCTGCTGCCGTTACCGATATATCCATCTTTAAAGTCATGACGTATAACGGCGGTGGACGGTCGGGAAGTAGTTAAAAAACAAAACAAAAATAAAAAAATAGTAGTGGGGCCAGCCGGGCCTGTAAGGGGCGTAGCATGCGGAGAAGATGATAACTGCCGACTACTGATTCTATTTGTGCATCTATAGTCATGTCTGAGTCAAAGATGACTCCGAGGCTTTTGACTTTGTTGCTTGGCGCGATGGTTTGTCCAAGGATGGTGGGTGGTATCCATGTGATCCTAAAATGAGATTTCCGATTTGCGTGAAGGATGAGGAGTTCTGTTTTGGATCCGTTGAGTTTTAGGGAGCTTTCAGTCATCCAATTATCGATCAGACTGAGGCATTTTCCTAGTTCATGATATTGGTCTTTTTTGTTGGTGATTCGAAAGTAAGATGCATGTCATCAGCATAGGAGTGGTAGCGAAGGTCCTGTTTGCTGATGATTTTGAGGAGCGGGCGGATGTAGATGTTGAAGAGTACAGGTGAAAGGGATGATACTTGAGGAACTCCGCATGTAATGGTCTGTGTTTCTGACGTGAAGCTCCAAGTTTCACGGTCTGAGCACGATTTTCTAGGAAAGATGCAAACCATGGCAGGGCCGAGTCAAACTCCAGCTACTTTTTTGAGTCGCGTGAGCAATGTGTTGTGGTCTACCGTGTCGAAGGCTGCATCGAGGACCAGCAGCACTAGGAGACAGGATTCTCGGTCATCTGCTGCTTCAAGGGCGTCATGCCATATCTTGAGGAGAGCCGTTTCTGTCCCGTGGCCTGGGTGAAAACCTGATTGTAGTGGATCTAGGAGTTTGTGGTCGTCCAGATGGGGCTGTAGCTGTTGTACTACTGCTTTCTCCATGATCTTGAAGATGGTGTTCAGGCTTGTTACCGGTCTGCGATGGTTTGGGTCTTTAGGTTCGAGGTTGAGTTTCTTTAAGAGGGGTTTAATTATGTCTTGCTTGAGGGTGATCAGAACAATCCCTTCCCTGAATGATTGGTTTATGATGTGCGTTATGGTGGGTGCCAAGATGTCGGTCCACTCTTTCAAGAGTTTTGTAGGAATGGTGTCATAAGGAGATGTGTTGTCTCGGAGGCTTCTAAAGATGTTTTTAGTGGTGTTGATGGTAATTGGAACCAGTTCAAAATTCGTCGATTGTGGACTATTTGTGTTGGTGGTTTCTTCTTGCTTTATTTGAATGGGGTTTGTGTTTTTTTTCTGTTAAATCGTGTTCTACATGGTAAAAAAAAAAATGGGGGAATGCAGGGGCCTGGGGTGTCAACTACACAAGGCAAGTCTGTAGAGCATATGTTACTTATGAACAGTTCACTTTAAACTGTAAAGCTCCAGTCACACCTGAATAATTTGAATCACTGCAATTCTGCCTGAAAAACGCGGGATGCGTTTGCAATGCCATTATTTCTCAATGGCACCTCAAAATACAGTGTGATTTTGTCACACAACAAATCTCGGCAAAAATCACAAACAAAATCACAGTACGCGTGTCGCCCAAATAAGGTTCTGGAAATTCTTTTGGGTGACAAGTTTCCCACGATTTTGTTTCGCAAAATAGCACCACGTTTAGGGTGCCATTGAAAAATAATGGCATCACAAACGCTCCCCGTATTTTGCCACAATTCTGAATCAAGGGGAGAATCGCTGCAATTCAGCCCGCAACTCAAAACGCCCAGGTGTGAATGGAGCCTAACTGATCCTATTTCAACAATGTAACAATGCAAACTGTACTATAACATAAAGAGTACCACTATGAGGCAATTCTCCAAGTGTGTCTATAGTACACAGATTCATAGGGAAAACATGTCCAAACTTGAAGGTCACATAAAACAATAAGATAAACTTTACGATAGAACAAAACATTTACTTTCCTTATAAGCCAGGAAACCATTCTTTTACAACCAGTGATTCTCTCCTGAGTAATCCTAAAACATAAACCTGCAAAATAATGCAATCTCTGCCTTTTAAAGTCTGAATGCGGTGAATGAAAAGTGAAAGCCAGATCAATTTCATTCCTGGACCATAAATGAGCTTTAAATCAAATTTACTCCAATTTATAGAAGGAATTGTACAATACCTACACTTGCCCTTAGATTTAAGGCAATGGAAAAAAATAAAAAAAACGTATACACCCATTGTGAAGGAAGAAAAAAATGAGCTAGTGTAGATAATCACTGGATGTGTAGTCAGCAGAAGTTAAAAGGAGAGCTGTCATTTTGTTGTAGACAAATGCTGCAAAAGTAGGATAGAAAGGAAAATATTGCTATGAGATTAGGTGGTGTGAGTGGCATTGGTGTTCTGGAAGAAGATGGTGAATAAGAGAGCCAGCAAGAGATAAATTGAGGAGGACAAAACAAAAAAAAAACTGAAATGAAGTGTCTAGTCTAACATCAATTCTTTGTCCAGTTTCCTTTTTCTATCTCCATCTATCTTCCAGCCAGCCAGTCAGAATAGCAATGCCAGTCACATCCAACACTCTGCATAACAACTAAGGAGTTTAAAGGTAAAATTCAAATAGAAAAGGGGGAGAGCTTAAAGTAAACCCAAGGGCAAATTACAAGGATATAAGGATACAGAATCCGTGAGGAATATGAATAAAGGTGACTGGATATAGAGTGGAGGATGAATATATATATATAAAAAAAAGTAGAATGATATAGCAGAGGATTATAAACGAGGTGGAATTATACAGAATGGAGGAAATACAAAAAAAAAATACAAAAAAAATGAAAAGATATAGATTAGAAAAGGAATATGAATGAAGGTTAATTGGTATAGAATAGAAGAGGACTACGAATGAAGTAGAAAGATACAGAATAGAAGAAGAATATGAATGAGGTGGTGTGGTACAGAATAGAAGAGGGTTTTGAATAAGTGGACTGGTATAGACTAAAATAGAAGCATGAATAAGGTGGAATGATGCAGAATAGAAGAGGAATATGAATGAGGTGATATGATATAAAATATAAAAATATTATTGAGTATAACGGAATAGAAGAGGAACATAAATGAGATGTTAATGGTATAGAATTGGAAGAGGAATATGAATGAGGTGGAATGGCATAGAATAGAAGAGGAACATGAAGGAGGTGGAATGGCATAGAATGAAGAAGGAATATGAATGAGGTGGAATGGCGTAGAATAGAAACGCAACATGAAGGAGATGGAATGGTATAGTATGAAAGAATATGAAAGATGTAGAATGATATAGAACAGTCTTTTTCAACCAGGATGCCCAGGCACGCTTGGGTGCCTTCAGGGGTGCCGTGGAAAAACCCTTAAAAATGGCCCCAAAATTGTATGGAAGCCGGCATTTGATACAAGCCTGTACTTTAGTTACACAAATCCACAGGTTTTCATTCTGCACCATTACAGACAGTCCCAGAGTTACGAACGAGTTAGGGACGGTAGTTTTTTTTAAGTCGAATATGTTCTTAAGTCGGAACAGCATGCGCAGAACGGCAGATACATTGTTTTCCGATGTTCCGTCGAATGTGCCCGCCGTCGAAAAGGTGTCGTCAAACAGGTCCCGTCAAATGTGCCCGCTGTCGAAAAGGTCCCGTCGAATGTGCCTGCCGTCAAAAAGTGGCCTCCCGTTCGTAAGTAGTTGTTCACAAGTCAGATGTTCATAACTCGGGGACTCCCTGTACAACCTCAAAGCCACTGGCATCCCAACAATCAATGTCATTGGCTGATAAGGAAGCTGTCGGACGCCTGCACAGCATCCCTGTTTGCCCTCTTTGTCAGCATTGGGGTCACATTAGCAGTGTGAGAGAGAAGCTGAAGGAGAAGAGAAACATTAGAATACTAGTCAGTACCAGTGTGCAAAGATATATTTGCTTTGGAGTATAAATCACCTCTAACATTGGGTGTCCTGCATATGTTAATGTTTCCGCTTTATGTAAAACTTTTAGTTCCGTTTATTGCAGTTTAGGATGGGGTGCCTCGAAATTGTCTATAGTTTGAAAGGGTACCTTGACTGCAGAAAGGTTAAAAAACACTGATGTCAAGAATGATATAGACTAGAAGAGGGATATGAATAAAATGGAGTGGTATATAAGAGAAGAGGAATGAGGTGGAATGGTATTGAATAGAAGATGAATATAAATGAAGGTAGACTGGTATAGAATAGAATAGGAGTATGAATGAGATGGAATAATGTAGAATCAAAAGAGAAATGTGAATGAAGTGGAGTGGCATAGAACAGAAAAGGAATGAGGTGGAATGCTATAGAAGAGAAATATAAAAAAGGTGGAGTGGTATACAGTAGCATAGAAGAGGATTATAAATAAGGTGGAGTGGTAAAGGATATAAGAGGAATGAGGTGGAATGGTATAGAATAGAAGAGGAATATGAATGAGGCGGATTGATATAGAAGAGGAATATGAATGAAGGTGGAATGTATAGACTAGAAGAGGGATTTGAATGAGTGGACTGGTGTAGAAGAGGAATATGAATGAGGTCAAATGATATATAAAATAGAAGAGGAATGCAAAAGAGCTGGATTGATAAAAAATAAAGAAGATTATTATTGGGGAAGGAATGATTTAGAAGAGGAATATAAATAAAGCTATATTTAGCTAGAATAAAGCCTCGTACACACGATCGGAGTTTCCGATGAAAATTGTGTGATAACAGGCTGTTGGTGGAAAATCTGACCGCTTGTATGCTCCACTGGACAATTGTTGTTGGATTTTCTGCGGACAAATGTTATCTGCAGAAAATCCAATCGTGTGTACGAGGCTTTAGAGCAGTACATGATAATTGAATGATTGGAAGAGAAATATGAATGAACATGAACATCGAATTGAAATGAAAAGTGGGAGGAATATGAATAAACATGAAAGTAGAATGTAAAAAATATAAATGAAAGGATATAGAATGGGGGAGGTATATGAATGAGGGTAGAATGGATAAAAAATAAAAGACAAATATAAATAAAGGCAGAGTGAGTGAGTGAGTGAATAACTTGTATAGCGCTACAAATGTGAACGAAATCGCCTCAAGGTGCTTGGTATCCATGGTCTAACTTATCCTTCAGAACAGGTGAGTTTTTTTTCTGAAGGCTCAATGATTTTCTTCCATTCGGATGTTAGTTGAAAGCGCGTTCCACAGCCGGGGTCCTTGGACTGCGATTCTAAGATCTCCTTTAGACTGGTAGCAGGACTTGGGGATTTGAAGTAGATTTTGGGGTTGTATTTTATTTTCTCGCATAAATATTGAGGGGCGATTCCTTGAGTACATTTGTGAGTGAGGCAGAGGGCCTTGAATGTGACCCGATCCTTTACAGCTAGCCAATGAAGCAATGATTGATTCACAGTTTTTTTTCCCCGTTATCAGTCAGGCTGCCGTGTTCTGGACGACTTGTAGGCGAGAAACCTGGTATTTGGGGAGTCCGAGGTAGAGGGAGTTTACATAGTCGAGCCTGGAGTTAATAATTGTTCAAACTACTACTACTCTATCCTCTTCCGGGATGAAGGGGATGAGTATTCGTAGCAGAATGGTAGAGCAAAAACAAAATATGAATGAATGGAGAATGATAATGTGTAAAAGTAGTATATGAATGAGGTGGGATGATATTAAATTGGGGAGGAATATGGCTGGGTGGTGGGATGATATAGAATGGAGGAAAAATATGAATGAGGATGACTGACACAGCTAGGAGGAATACAAATAGGTGTCATTTTCTTGAACTTTCTGTCCTAAATAAAATAATTTTGAAGTGTCGCTAAGTTTACACAGATAAATATCACAAGTCCTGGAGGGGAGAGGGCGCTTCTGGCTGAATCTGGCAATAATGATGTTATACCACATGCAAACTGAATTAAAGCCCTGTCACTCAAACTCAGGAAAAGAAAAACAAACAGCCAACCATTCCAGGAACCACCACATCTAGTGATCTGCAGAGATTATAAATGTCATACTGCTCCATTTAATCCACACATATCTGAAATTAAAAGGGCAGCCAAGCACACATCACTGATGCACCCTCTCACAACACTCAAAGCTGAGATTTTCAATTATTTGCATCAGTTCACAAATTCACGCTGTATCCCCCGCCCGTACATTAAATTACACAAATTCCAGGTTTTTAAGATATTCTGCGATTTCATAATCGTAAAGATAAGCAACAGCAAGAATGCACATTGGGCAAGTAAAGGGGGTCCTGCGATCTGTGGTACCGGGGAAACCTGTACAGAGACAGTATGGAGACTGCCACAAATGACCTCTTCTTCTGAAAACACTAGTTCCCTGTCTGTCATGCCAATTCAATAGCCGCAATACCTTACGTCATTTGATCCTTACGTCATGCTTGATTGTCTATAAAAATTAGGACCCTTGAGTTTAGTCTGATTTCCAAATCTGCATGCTTGCTCCAGGTCACTGATGATACAACGTATTGAAGCTAAAGGCAGCCAAGCAACAAGCATCTCCCAGAAGGTGGTCAGTGATAACAGAATCTGTATTTCTCAGTTTATTTTTTATTAAACAATAAACTACAGCTTAGATTTCTGATAGCGATCAGCTCTTTAGGTTTAACAGGAACCTGGGAGATAATGTAAAGCCTTCAGGCTCTAAAATAAGCAGCATTGAGACAGATAGAAGGTGCTGTACAGATACCAAACAACTGATTGGATCTCTTCAGCACCCCCCCCCCCCAATGTATCTTGTTTGATATTTCAGTCCAAAAAAGATCCTCAGGGCACAGAGAATAGCCAACTGAAGCATCTCCACCTACAGAAGAGCATGGTTTAATTAAGCAGGCCATATTTTTTCTTTTCAAAATTAGAATTTCTTTTTTTTTTTGTGATCTGATGATGCCACCATTGATTTTCGGAATTCGGCCGACCAAGCCTTCGTGTTGCTACAAAAAAGAATTTTCTTGTTCGGAATCTTCTTTTCTCTCCGGGAATTTTTGTTTCTTGCACATGCGCATTTTTTTTATATTACATTTCTAGCGCGATTCTCCCATCATTAATTAGAAAGTCGTTAGTTTAAAAAAATAAAAAAATAAATCCAACATGTCCGATTCCTCAAATGTGATTGCCGCACGGAAATCGTCTGTTACTGCAGCCCACTAATGGTGCGAAATTCGTACGAAAATTCTTAGATACGATTTTCGAAAGAAAATTCTTTCGAAATTGGAAGCGTGTATGGCCGGCATTATTCTGGAGTAGTGTGAGGACGGAAACGGCAGATGTCAAGCTTGATGCATTTTTAATGGTGCAGGCTCCTGGACTGTCAACATGATCCTAGCTTCACTAGTCAGTAAGTCTCTGACCTGGAATAAGCATGCAACACAGGAAATCTGAATTTTTACTTAAACCTCACTGGCTGCATGTGTGTTTTCCAGAGTAATGACTCAACAGGTAAGGAGGTCGGGAACAGCCTCCAAGTCTTTAAAAACAAGTCAGCATCGGTATCCTCACAGCTTTACTTTAAGATCATTAGGTTGTACATGAATCAGATGCTACAAGGCTCTTCCATCTCCCACTGGCCCTGGTAACTTACACAACAGAACACCCTGAGATCCTCCTTTCAGGAGGAGTGTGACTACAAAGTTGAGTCCAATGAAACCAACAGCAACGTATGAATGAGGGGACTGAGCACATTCAGCAACTTTGCCACTGTAGCCAAAGATAGATCTGACCCAACTCAATCAAGATTAAAGTGTAAGTAAACCCCCCATCATTTTCAGCCAAGGAAGCTGCCATCTTTGCCTCTGATTAATCTATAACTGCCATGATGCTGCACATTTGATCAGTTAAGACACTGGCCATTGGATGGTTTGACAGTTTGGTTGAGAGCACAACAAATAGGAGCGTTACATTTCTGTCATGTGCCGGAAATTAAACTGTTTTATGGATGGGTTTACTTCTGCTTTAAAGTGGTTGTAAACCCCTTCTAGGAACTTACACCTACAGGTAAGCCTAGATTAAGGCTTACCTGTAGGTGCATATTTTCAATTTCCCCAAGCGCCGCCTTCTGGGCATGGCGCGAAAAGCGGCTCCCGCGTGCATGAGCGGAGTGACGTCATCGCCACTCTGCCCAATCACAATGCCGGAGCGGTGATACTCAAAAGTAACCTCCGGGAGAGATGTCGCCACTGGAGGGGGGACTAGGACCGCTGCGGGAGCTTCGCTCTAAGGTAAGTAATTCATAATGAGTTAGTATGCTAGTCATACTAGCTCATAATGCCTTTGTCTTTCAGGTTTTTGAAAAAAAAAAATAATCAGGGGTGTACAACCACTTTAAGAGTCAATTTTGAACTGTACTGATGCAATGTTCAACACTGTAGTGCACCGCAATGCTTAAATAAATTGCGGTATGCTAACCGCAACCATTTAGCTTTGTACGATGCCGTGCTTTGCAGTAACATGCAGCAAAAATCCTATTTAATATTTTTGTTCATTGGAGAACACAGTTCCGCTCCAGATGATAACCTCCTGGGATGTCACAAAGCAGTACCAACATTATGGGCAAAATATACAAGCCCGTAAGACAGCCATCAGCAAAACTTTGTGCCCAAAAATGGCATCGGCTGATGCTGCCACAACCACATTGTAATACAGTAAAACCTTGGATTGTGAGCATAATTCGTTCCAGGAGCATGCTTGTAATCCAAAGCACTTGCATATCAAAGCATATTTCCGCATAATAATGGGAACTCAAATGATTCGTTCCACAACTATTTATTCGTAAGTCCTTCAGTTTATAGTCCATATAAAAATATTATAGCAATGTAATCGGTTGTGTAACCATAAAATGTTCATCCACAAATGGAAGCCTCCACAAGGGGATTAGAAGCAAAATCCATCAGGAGCTCCAGGGTAAAAAAGAGAATAGAGGCGCCTCTAAGTGTAGCAATATGGTTACATTTAATGAAGATACAAGTTTGAATAAAACCCTTGAAACTACTGCCCTGCAGGACCCGGGATTACCACTCCTTGTACCCAATGTTGACTCAGGGCAGCCAACAAATCTGCCGGTCTTTGAGGTGAAGCTGGCAGATTAAATGGTAGGAATCGAAGAGGAGGCAAGGAGAGATATTTTATTTTGGAGCCCCTGGAAATCAGAGTGGACCCAGAGGTCCAGGACGTCTCTGATCCAGACTGATGCAAATGCCAAAAGACACCCCCCCCCACTTTGGAGAGCGATGGCACTTGTTAGGTAGGTGATTGGGTAGGCTTGGAAGCTTTTGGGATCCAGGGATTATAAATGGATGCCTGGGTGGGGTGAAACTACCTCTACTGGTTGGATGAGGTAGTAGCTATAGTAACAGTAGGCCTAAGCTGTTTTTTGTGTGGTTAATATGCCCCCCCCCCCCCTTCTTGATAAATGTGTCAAGGTGTTCACCATCAACAAGTTTATCAAAATCAATCTGTAAATGATGCCTCTTGCAAGCAGGCTCAATGGACAAAGCCTTTAACCACAAAATTCCTCTAAAGGGTCCTCTTCTGTATCCACCTCACCTATCTCCTTATCATCCTGGAATAGGTTAGGCCAGTGAAAGGCGAACCTTGGCACCACATATGTTTTGGAACTACATATCCAATCTGCAGTGTAGTTGCGCATCATTAGAAATTAATTTCCAAAACATCTGGAGTGCCAAGGTTCGCCATCACTGCGTTAGGAAGTTCTGGGTCATACTCCTGAATAGATTCAGGTGGTGGAGTGGCAGAAGAGTGCTTTTAGGCCTGGGTGACCAAAGGTTCTAGAAGAGCAGAGAGTCTCCAAAATAAATTCTAGTAGCCATGAAGTCTGCCTTAGTCAGATTGGCCATCTGTTGTGAGCCTGAAAGAGAGCTAGAATAAAAGGGAGGTTAGTCAGTCTTGCACCGATGCAGGGGACAGCTATAATCTTAAGAATTTCACTGGTTTTGCTTTGTGCAGTGTGTAGCACAAGTTCTATCAGGCCCTTTTCCTTACTTCTCTGTGCCTTGCCTCCACCATTGCTAAGAGTGGGGATTCCCTGTTGAGTACTCAAGAAATAGATGTGGAATGGGAGGGTATTAACTAAACAAAAGGGAGCTGTGTTAAACCAAGCCAACGTCAGGTAATCAGGAAATTAGCAAGCATGCTTCTTTTGTTCTCGGGGGAAAATGACAGGTGGAAGTACATTTGCTGGAACTACATCATTCCTGACCAGCAAAAATTTGCCAAATATGAAAATGTAAAAGAATATTTCTAATAACAATATAACAACCCACCCCAATGTAGTACAGACATTTACAAAGGGGGGTAACACAAAACAAACAACATCCAACATGTAAAAAGAGAATCTAGACACCATCTTACTTTATTCAAGCTTCAGGTTCCTGGAAAGGACTAAAATGTACCCATCATGGTGGATATACCCCCAAAAGGGGTCTTCAGGGTCTGTGTGCCATAGGAATGGACCAGGCCCTGTGCCATCTACGCTTGCTGCACTATGTGCCAAGGTGAGTCCCAAATACAGAATCCAGCACCCAAAGAAAAATGTTGTAAGGTTTGGGTATGGTTCCCAAGATTGAGGGTAACCAATATGGAAATTGCTAGTGAGCCCTGAGGCAATAGGCAGCTAAAAATGTCAAAGTAATAAAGAAAATTAAAAAGAATAATTTAGAAAACTTCTCCGGTCCATCACCTAATGGTACTAGTAAAGAAAATAGTCCCACATAGTCCCACAAAGTGTGTGGAGTTACATTAGAGTGCACCGGAGGTATTCCCAGCAAAGCTTTTGCCACTGTCCAGGTACCTGAAGGTAACAGTATAAACCTGATGGTCTATGACTTCCTAACCTGCACAGTACGATAAATATATAGCTTTACCCAGCCTATAGAGTTTATAAATCTCACAACACCAAAAAAATCTATAACACCAACTTCAATGCACAGTCCTCTTTTACTTACAGGTGTGTCGGGCAAGAGAGTAGTTGGAGCCTCCACTGGTCAGTCCAAACCCCTCTGGAATCTGACTAGAACTGCGTGGTCTGGTCAGTAGTTTTGCAGGTTCAATCTCTGCTCCAAACTCTGCTCCAATCACCCCTAGTAAGACAATAGCGGTAGCTTGCTTCCTCCTCTCCTCATATGACGGAAATGCTTTCTTCATTGGGGGAAGGTTGGAAAGGCAACCTGAAAATAAAGAGGCACATAAAAAAGTCAGAAACAAAAAATAACTTACAGTTCGTAAATCTAACTCTAAAGCTGAACTCCAACTTTCTTTTCACTAGAACTGAATGGAATGATCAGTCCCAGCATATAGCACACCTCTGTACCATGTTGCCCAGTTGTCTGCAGAGCCCCCGATATTGTGGGTTTAGTTGAGGCTTTGTACCGTGTGACACTCTGTATAGTGTGGATGTAAACCGATGGCCTCCCAGTCATTTCCTGCTCAATCACTAGCCCAGAACACACCCCTCTGTAGTAATTCAGAGTCTGTAAATGATGTAACATAGCTCTGATGGTGGGTGAGATGGAAAACATCCTAATTAGCATTCAATCCCACCAAGTCACACCTTAATGAAGAGTCCAAACCTCACAAGTCCCGCCTCACAGATCACAGCATTATTCAAAAGCAAACCCCTTCATACACAGCCTGTTCTGATAGCTAGCTGTACTGCTTCTGGACAGTATTGAATGGATCACAATTAGAAGTCAACCCTGCCCATGAAGAAAACACCTTCATAATAACATCCCATAGCCCTTCCTCTGTAGACTTGCAGTAATTCATTATTTTTTGGCATTCGGACCCACCCTCATCAACTCCCAGAATGGCTAGAAGTGACTCCCATAGCCGATTTTTAATCACATAAGGCGCCAACCGTCAGAATGTGTAATGGAAGTGGCGTTTTCCTTGCCGCCATCTTGCTACGCCCCGCAGTTCTCCACAGTAAAGATACACTGAGAAGGGGGCAATCTTGTTACACCCACCAGAGTTTTCCATCCTACACTTTTTCTTAACAGTAAACTGAGTTTATGTAGTAAAATACAGTACTTAGAACTCCGTCTGACTGTTTACATGTTGAATTTTAAAAGCAGCAAATTTGTCCGATTAGCAAACCTGTGAGAGGAGCAGGCTTTCCGCTGCTTTTAAAATGCAACATCTAAACAGTCAGACGGAGTTCTAAGTAAGTACTGTATTTTACTATATAAACTCAGTTTACTGTTAAAAAAAAGTTTAAGATACAAAACTCTGGCAGGTGTCATGCCCCGTACACACGACCGGATTTTCCGAAGAGAAAACTGCGAGGAGAGCTTTAAGCCATGGATCCTGGCCGTGTGTATGCTCCCCCGCAGTTTTTCTGGCGGGAAAACTGCCAAATCCATCTGGATTCCCGACTGACTTTTTCCCGTCAGAAAACCCAGCCGTGTAGCAGAAACCGAAAATTTTTGACAGTTTTCCTTTGGGGAAAAACTCAGATGGAGCATAAACACGGTTGGGATAACCGAGGAAAAGCTCTCATCTGAGTTTTCCCGATGGGAAAACCGATCATCTGTACGGTTCTCAGGTTTTCTCCTGTGGATTTCTGACGGACCTTTTCCAGTCGGGAATCCCGGCCGTGTGTACTAGGCATAACAAGATTTCCGCTTTCCCCCCTTCTCACTTTATCTTTACTGTGGAGAAGTGCAGGGTGTAGCAAGATGGCAGCGACTAGACGTCCCTTCGTTACACATTCTGACGGGTCGCTTAATCTGCCCTGAAATTACAGAGGCTAAAAACATGATGGGACATGTAGTATCAGGACTGGTATAGGAAGGAAACAGGAAATCAGAGAACTTTGAAGTTCAGCCAAGAGAAGGAATGACATCACAGACACTTGCTTCTTACAGCTAAATAAGGTGATATACGGATAAAATGACAGTGGGGTTGAGATACATTGATATGCATCTGTTGTTCTGGGGAGGAAAAGCTGGAGTTCTGCTTTAACATTTAAATAAAAATAATAATAAAAGCAATACTGCTTTGCCTACCAAGACAAAATATACCTACACTACAGATACAACATTCTATGTCACAAAATAGTATACACAGTATAGTCCAAAATAAGAAAATTAATAGCAAATGTCACAAAAAAAAGTAAACATTTCAAATATAATATAGCCATAGACCTGCTTCACATGGGCCCCAACGTCTATAACAGTGAGCTTTAACAGAGCATTTTAAAGAAACATTTGGCTCCGGTTTGTAAATGTTGAATACAGATCCTAATGGGAATGCTGGCTGTCACTCGAAACAAGCTGCCAGCAGAATTATGCAGGCTTTCAAAAAGCTTCAACTAGTAGTAGCTGAAGCCTGCTAGCAGCTTGTTTAGAATGACAATCAGCACTCCAATTAGGATCAGTGTTCAAAATTTACAAACTGGAACTCATTTAACCCCTTGATCACCCCCTAGTGTTGTTAACCCCCTTCAGTGTCATTTATACAGGGATCAGTGCATTTTTTTTTTTAGCACTGATCACTCTATTGGTGTCACTGTTTCCCAAAAAGTGTCACTTTGAAGCAGACAAATCCGACACTATGTCGCAGTTCGCTAAAAAAAACGAAATAAAAATGCCATAAATATATCCAATAGTTTTTAGACGCTATGGCCCGGATTCACAGACATCGACGCATATTTATGCCGCTGTAGCGTATCTTCTTTACGCTAAGCCGGCACAACGCAGAGAGGGACGCATGGAATTCACAAAGCAAATGCTCCCAACTCTGCACCGGCGTAGCGTATATTCGTCGACGTAAGGCAGCGTAAGTGGAAGTGGGCGCGATACATGGTAATGAAGCGTGACCCCATGCAAATGATGTGCTGAGTGCTAGGCAAGTACTTAAAACAAACGGCCCGTGGCCGTATCCCAGTGCGCATGCTCACAATCACGTCAAAACAACTGCCTAAGATGCGTTGAATCACTGCCTACGCCCAGCCCTATTCACGTACAACGTAAACTACGTAAAATTCGACGGCATTCGTTCCCTGGTCCATACCTTTGCATGAGTTGTGCCTCCAATATGGGGAATAACTTTACGCCGGACGTACGACTTGCGCAAACCGCGTATATTATGTGCCGGGCGCAAGTACGTTCGTGAATCGGCGTATCTCCTTAATTTGCATAGAAAATCAATGGGAGCGACACATGCGTCCAGCGTAAATATGCGCCCACTATATGCCGGCGTAGGAAAGTTACGTCGGACGGCTGAAGCCTATTTTTCGACATTTGTACTTACGACGGCGTATCTGGAGATGCGTCGGCGTAAGTGCTTTGTGAATCCGGGCCTATAACTTGTCGAATTTTACGTAGTTTACATTGTACGTGAATAGGGCTGGGCGTAGGTTACGTTCACGACGTAGGCAGTGATTCGACGTATCTTAGGCAGTTGTTTTGACGTGATTGTGAGCATGCGCACTGGGATACGTCCACGGGCCGTTTGTTTTAAGTACTTGCCTAGCACTCGTCACATCATTTGCATGGGGTCACGCTCCATTACCATGTATCAGGCCCACTTCCAGCCCACTTCCACCTACTTCCAGTTACGCTGCCTTACACCTACAAATATATGCTACGCCGGCGCAGAGTTGGGAGCATTTGCTTTGTGAATTCCATGCTTCCCTCTGCTTCCCTCTCCGCGCTGCGCCGGCGTAGCGTAAAAGACATCCGCTACGGCGGCATATATATGCGCCGATGTATGTGAATGCGGGCCTATATATATATATCTATAAATATATATCTATCTATATCTATATATATATAGAGAGAGAGAGAAAGATCTCTATAAATTCTCTCTCTCTCTCTCTCTCTCTCTCTCTCTCTCTCTCTCTCTCTCTCTCTCTCTCTCTCTCTCTCTCTCTCTCTCTCTCTCTCTCTCTATATATATATATATATATATATAGTATGGGGGTTCCAGGTACTTTACTAGCAAAAAAATAAAGATTTTTGATTTGTAAACAGATCTCAAAAAGAGGCTTGATCCTTAAGTGGTTAATAGCCCTGCACTGTACGTGATGACACCTATGGAGCACCCAGAGTTTGAGGACACCCTGTAAGTACCAGGAATAAGATACAACTTATACCTACACCCCTAAAATACACAGCAGTAAACCCTTGCATTACAGGGGTACCACTGCAGGGTTATATTTTGTCTAATTACTGGAGTTCAGCTTTAAAACAGCCACTCATGGTCTCCAATGGAAGCCCATGTGACAATGCAGAAGCACAATGGGAGACAGCCTCTAACAGTAAGGGGCCGAACAAAGGCTCTCATGGCAGGATCACCAGGTGTCTTAAAGCGGAGCACCACCCAAAAGGGGAAGCTCCGCTTGTCTGCCACCTCCTCCGCTGCCACACTTGTTTGACAGGTACCCGCTCTCAGATCCTGCGAAGGGAGTCGGAAGTCTGTATCCCTCCCCCGACCTTCCACCTACAGCCGACCCATTCACAGAGCGCAGTGTGATTCGCAGTAGGAAACCGGCTTGAAGCTGCATGGCTTCACTGACAGTTTCCCATTGCCAAGATGGCAGTGCCAGCACTGAGAGACAATTCAAGAATCGGCTCAGGTGAAGACAGCGCTGGATGCCTGGACAGGTAAGTATTATAAAAGTAAAAGTCAGCAGCTACAGTACTTGTAGCTGCTAACTTTAAATTTTTGGAAGGGGGGGGGGGGGACGACTCCTCTTTAATGTAATTAACAGATCTAGAAGTATTGAATGTGATCATCTGAAATTGTAGATTGTTAATATGACATTTTAGTTAGTGGGTTTACATACATGTTAAATATGTAAACACAAATGATAGAAGTGCTTGTGGCTTACATTAAGCCGTCACTAAGGTGTCCAAACACTATACGCATCCAAACTACCCCCACACCTCTGGCTCCTTCAGGGTCAAACCAGAGCAATCTTGAAATATGATTTAATTTGAAGCGGCTAATGCTTCAATATTGCAGGCTGGACACAGGAAAAGCCAGCCACCGCCTCCCCCTCCCCCCAGGCCCAGCGAGAAGCATCATGCCCTATAACAATAGTTCAAAGCAAAAGCTCCATTGTGCGGCAGCTCTGATTGTTCCGTCAGCTGACCTCTGCAGAAGGGGAATTGCTAACCACCACTGGCCGTTCCTCGGCCTGACAAATGAATGATCTCAGCACACCATCCACTTTCAGCAGAGCTGCCTCTAAGTCCAGGTGCTCAGACACAGGGGCCCGGTGTGACATCTCAGATCAAGATGAATTGGCACAAACTCCTGATCCGAGATTGTTTTATACCATTTAATTTAGTTTCTTCCCCTGCTTGGATGAGCACAGCTCTGGTTATGGATTTCTATTCTAATGTAGTGGAGCAGGCACTGAAAGAAGCCAATGAAGCAGATGCTGAAGTAGGGGGGGACTGCAGGGATACTGATCAATAGGAGAGGCGCTGACCCTGTGCGCTCTGACTCCACTACAACCACCGCTCCTGCTCCGAGGGAGAACACATGTGCGCCTTCCAGTAGGAAATGAAACAGCAGGCACACTTGCCGCTGAACTTCTTCCTGCTGCTCGCCTCGCACTTTTGGCTTAACTGTTACAATATTTATGTCTGCTGAAAACAGAGATAGGTAAACAGCAGCATAGCTTGGCCTCTGTTTAAAAAGGAACCTATAATGTCTTTTTGCTTCATTTTTTTACATGTACAAGTATTGAAGTGGATTAGTTCATTTCTAATTATATGTAGAAAACAAATATACAAAAAAATAAACATTTAAGGGTGCTTCCATGACACTCCACATGCAAAATTGCCAGAATTTCCAATTTAAAAAAAGGCCAGTATTTTTAATTAAAAAAAAGGCCAAGATTTAAACAAAAAAAAGGCCAGAATTTCTAATAAAAAAAAAATAAAAAAAGGCCAAAATTTCTAATAAAAAAAAAAAGGCCAGGATTTCTAATTAAAAAAAAGGCCAGGATTTCTAATTAAAAAAAAGGCCAGGATTTCTAATTAAAAAAAAGGCCAGGATTTCTAATTAAAAAAAAGGCCAGAGGCAGCTGTGGTGGCTCAACGCGATTGGCACTGCGCTGACAAGCTGTTCACCTCTGCAGCCAAGGGTTCGGATCCCGGTCTCGGCTACATGTGAATTGAGTTTGGTGGTCTCAGCCTGACTCCCGGTGGGTGTGCTATGCAAGGTACGCCTGTGCTTAGTACGCCCACACCCCCCTTCACAAAAACCACCACACTTGCACGCACACGAAATTGGTTTAAAACACACGCACTTTGGCCATGCGGTCTCCTAAAACAGGGGTCTCCAAACTTTTCAAACAAAGGGCCACTTATGTGTCCTTAAGACTTTAGGAGGGCCGAATTGTGGCAAATGTCTCGGGCCCAGCATTGGTGACAATAACTATGGCCTCAAGGTTGGTCTCAGTAGGAGGAGGAGCAGTGCCCCTATTAGTAGGAGGAATAGTATGCCATCATTGGTATCAGTGGAATAAATAGTGCCCCCTTGTTGGTGTCAGTGGGATGAATAGTCCCCCATATCAGTTGGAGAAATAGTGCCCCAAGGGCCGGATACATTCTAGTGAAGGGCCACATCTGGCCCTCGGGCCATAGTTTGGAGACCCCTGTCCTAAAATAAAGAGAGGCGAAGGACCTACGGGGCTGGGTGGGCTAGGCCCCCTCACTTCCTCATAGGGGGAGTCCCCCTGCCCCATTGGGGTCCTGTTGGGCCCCAGTTGGGCTCCCAAGAGGAGCAGGTAGGGCGGGATGAGTGGGAGGCCCCCCTTCCACCCGCCATTGCCACCAGGGGCATGGAGAAGGATGGCGATTGCCTCCGGGGGGAGGGACTGCCTACTCTCAACTCCTGCAGTCCGGCTCCTCTCTCTCGAGTTCACGCACAAAAATACACTTAAAAAAAAAAAAAGGCCAGGATTTCTAATTAAAAAAAAAAGGCCAGGATTTCTAATTAAAAAAAGGGCCAGGATTTCTAATTTAAAAAAAGGCCAGTACTGCCCGCATACTGACTGATTAGAGAGAGAAAGTACATTGCATTTTCAGCATGCACATATGTAGCCAGACCGCTGCTCACACACAAATAGCACAGCAGTCCGGGTCTTCAGCAGTCCAACACGCCCCTTGCACATCACTGCAACAATTCTGCTTAGGTGTTGACTGGAGTACTGTGCAGAGGGGGGTGTCAGGCTGCTGAATACCTGGACTGCTGTTCTCTGTGTGTGAGCAGCGGTCTGGCTACATATGTGCATGCTGAAAATGCAATGTACTTTCTCTTTTATCAGTCAGTATGCGGGCAGTACTGGCCTTTTTTTAATAACAAAGCGGTCTGGTTGTTAGAGCTTTGGTCAGGCATTGCTCAATACAGCTCTGCTCAGAAACCGTTCAGTTCCAGTCTCATTCCAGCACTTCCTGCCCTACTACAGCCCAGGATTTTATTGTGTCTCTTCCTACAGTTCAGTTTAATGATGCTAGGTACTAAGCCTGGTCGGTATCTAAGCACCAACCTTTGAACAGGCTGGCACTGTGTCTTCAAACCAGCCACCTGAGAGCAAAAGCTATAATATAGAAGCTTTCCCATTGTCATTAAACTGGATTCCCTTCTCTCATCTCACATTTTTTATGCCAAACTGGACTGTCTGAGTACTTTTACTTGCTGCCTGCCAAGACCCCTGCCTGACTACTCTATCATCCAGCCAAGTTTACTGCTTGCTCATTGCCAACCTGGACTGTCAGACTACTCTCTGCTTGCTGCCTGGCACCAGCTCTGCCTTAACATGACTATCATCCAGCCTAGTTTATTGATTACTTGTTGCATACCTGCATTGTTTGACTACCCTCTGGATGCTGCCTGACAAGACCCTTCTCTGAACTTGACTACTGTATCATCCGGCCTAGTTTACGAATTGCTCGTTGCTGACCTGGACTCCCAAACTACCCTCTGTTTGCCGCCTGCCAACACACACTGCCTACAATTTGACTACTCTATCATCCAGCCTAGTTTACTGCTTACTTGTTGCCTACCTGCACTGTCTGACTACCCTTTGCTTGCCAAGACCCTTTGCTTAATCCCAAATACGTGGGGTGATCGTGAGGGAAGTAACCTGCTACCAGCAAGAAGCAAAACCATCTCTGCCATCAAAAGCTTTAGTAAAAACCAGCTGGCACTTACACTTCACGCCTTGGGTGAACACCAAGCTATCAAGTGTTCATCATTAAAGGACAATTTATCTACAGTGATAAGCACAAACTCATAAAAACTAGATTTACAGTGGAACCTCGGTTTACCAGTAACAAATAATTTTCGTTTTTATTTACTTCAATGGGGAAGCCCCCTTTTTATATGCAAGTACTTTGAATTACGAGCATTCTCCTGTAACGGATTATGCTCGTAATCCGAGGTTCCACTGTATAATAATCATAATAAATAACAATGTTACATATTTATCTTAGGATAAAGTTCAAAACCACACTTCACAAAACTCATCCCATTAGGCTTAAGAAGAAGGTTTGGGACTTGCATCAATGCAATTTCTTTGTCTGATATTTTTCCTTGTTATGAAAACTGACTGCATACCAATTTAGAAAATGGCTTTAATTGGGTTTTAAATATTTATCTAAAAAAAATAATAATGAAACAACTATACATTTATTTTAAAGTGCACATAAAGTACTTTAGCCCTGTCTTTATGAAAGCTGCTTGCATAATCTTTATATCAGATTGTAAAGTTGCCATCAAGAACTAACCTCGCTATGGTAATATAACAGGCGTAACCAACTAAGACACCACAGACTGTTGTAAACAAGTGCCCTACTGGGGAATTTCCATCTATTCATGCTCCCAAACTCTACAACAAACGTTTATTTACGCATTGTTTACTTTTTTAGACTTTAGTTACCCTTCAAAGCAATTTAACCACTTGACTACTGGGCACTTAAACCCACTTAATAACCAGACCAATTTTCAGCTTTCGGTGCTCTCACATTTTGAATGACAATAACTCAGTCATACAACACTATAACCAAATTAAATTTTTGTCCTTTTTTTCCCACAAATAGAGCTTTCTTTTGGTGGTATTTTATCACCTCTGCGGTTTTTATTTTTTTCCCTATAAATGAAAAAAGAACGAAAATTTTGTAAAAAAATGAATTTTTCTTCATTTCTATTATAAAATTTTGCAAAAAAGTAATTTTTCTTCATAAATTTGGCCTAAAATGTATACTGCTACATATCTTTGGTAACAAAACAAAAAAAATTTAGATATTAGTCTGGGTGAAAGTTATAGGGTCTAAAAGCTATGGTACCAATTACTGAAAATTGATCAATTTGATCACACCTGATGTACTGACATCCTCTCTCATTTCTTGAGACCCTAACATGCCAGAAAAGTACAAATACCCCCCAAATGACCCCTTTTTGGAAAGAAGACATTCCAAGGTATTTAGAAAGAGGCATTGTGAGTTTTTTGAAGTTGTAATTTTTCCCACAATTCTTTGCAAAATCAAGATTTTTTTCATTTTTATTTTCTTTCCACAAAATTTTCATATTAGCGGGTTATTTCTCACACACAGCATATGCATACCACAAATTACACCCCAAAACACATTCTGCTATTCCTCCCGAGTATGGCGATACCCCATGTGTGGGACTTTTACACAGCGTGGCCACATGGAATGGCGCCAAACTTTGCGACTTAAAAATCCCCATAGGTGACGCTTTAAATATTTTTACTGGTTACATCATTTTAGTTGGAGAAGAGGTCTAGGGACAAAATTATTGCTCTCGCTCTAACGTTCGCAGCGATACCTCACATGTGTGGTTTGAACACCGTTTTCATATGTGGGTGGGACTTGCGTATGCATTCGCTTCTGCATGCGAGCTCACGGGGACAGGGGCTGTATGCAGAGTATTGCGGAGTATGCCCAGAGTATTGCGGAGTATGCCCAGAGTATTGCAGATTGCCCAGAGTATTGCAGAGTATGCCCAGAGTATTGCAGAGTATGCCCAGAGTATTGCAGAGTATGCCCAGAGTATTGCAGAGTATGCCCAGAGTATTGCAGAGTATGCCCAGAGTATTGCAGAGTATGCCCAGAGTATTGCAGAGTATGCCCAGAGTATTGCAGAGTATGCCCAGAGTATTGCAGAGTATGCCCAGAGTATTGCGGAGTATGCCCAGAGTATTGCGGAGTATGCCCAGAGTATTGCGGAGTATGCCCAGAGTATTGCGGAGTATGCCCAGAGTATTGCGGAGTATGCCCAGAGTATTGCGGAGTATGCCCAGAGTATTGCGGAGTATGCCCAGAGTATTGCGGAGTATGCCCAGAGTATTGCGGAGTATGCCCAGAGTATTGCGGAGTATGCCCAGAGTATTGCGGAGTATGCCCAGAGTATTGCGGAGTATGCCCAGAGTATTGCGGAGTATGCCCAGAGTATTGCGGAGTATGCCCAGAGTATTGCGGAGTATGCCCAGAGTATTGCGGAGTATGCCCAGAGTATTGCGGAGTATGCCCAGAGTATTGCGGAGTATGCCCAGAGTATTGCGGAGTATGCCCAGAGTATTGCGGAGTATGCCCAGAGTATTGCAGAGTATGCCCAGAGTATTGCAGAGTATGCCCAGAGTATTGCAGAGTATGCCCAGAGTATTGCGGAGTATGCCCAGAGTATGCCCAGAGTTTTGCGGAGTATGCCCAGAGTATTGCGGAGTATGCCCAGAGTATTGCGGAGTATGCCCAGAGTATTGCGGAGTATGCCCAGAGTATTGCGGAGTATGCCCAGAGTATTGCAGAGTATGCCCAGAGTATTGCAGAGTATGCCCAGAGTATTGCGGAGTATGCCCAGAGTATTGCGGAGTATGCCCAGAGTATTGCGGAGTATGCCCAGAGTATTGCGGAGTATTGCCCCCCATAGTATGCCCAGAGTATTGCGGAGTATGCCCAGAGTATTGCGGAGTATGCCCAGAGTATTGCGGAGTATGCCCAGAGTATTGCGGAGTATGCCCAGAGTATTGCGGAGTATGCCCAGAGTATTGCGGAGTATGCCCAGAGTATTGCGGAGTATGCCCAGAGTATTGCGGAGTATGCCCAGAGTATTGCGGAGTATGCCCAGAGTATTGCGGAGTATGCCCAGAGTATTGCGGAGTATGCCCAGAGTATTGCGGAGTATTGCCCCCCATAGTATGCTCAGAGTATTGCGGAGTATTGCCCCCCATAGTATGCCCAGAGTATGCCCAGAGTATTGCAGAGTGTTGCCCCCCCCAGAGTATTGCCCCCCCCCAGAGTATTGCCCCCCCCAGAGTATTGCCCCCCCCCAGAGTATTGCCCAGCATTGCAGAGTATGTGCAGCAGGGATGGCTGAGCAGGGAGGGATGGATGGATGGATCTGTGACTACATTTGTCACAGATCCAGCCCGCAGCACTGGCGCTGCCATCCGCTCCCTCCCCTCTCCTCTCACACTGTACCGATCGGTACAGAGAGAGGAGGGAGGAACCGGCGTCATCAAATGACGCCGGTCTGTTTACATCTGATCGCGCCGTCATTGGACGGCGCGATCACGTGGTAAACCGCCGCTATCAGCGGCGATTTACCGTGATTCGTGACCCGCCGGGTCATTCCCGTGTGCGCGCCCCAGGGGGCGCGTGGGAGCGCGACTCTGGAATCACGTTATATAACGTGATCCCAGAGTTAAGCAACCACCTTGCCGCCGTTATTTTTCGGCAGGTGGTTGCTAAGTGGTTAAATAAAAAAGGAGGTAAATCGGCAGCAACAGGGTATGATGGTGTGAGGCCCTGCCATGGTGTGAGATTAGAAAATGGTTGGAAAAAAAACACCGAGTTTGCATGTATTATAAGTGGAGAAAACTGCGTTTACAGCTTTCTCCGGATTTTGGTATTCTTGTATTGGCCTCCGTAGTTTTGCCTTGGGAGGGAAGAAAGCTCGAACCCAGTGTCTGGGTTTTGTAGAAAAACCAGCATGGTGTGTGTCCAGATGTACACAGCCCTTTATGATGGTCCTTTTAGACGTCAGGGCAGTTGCTGACACTTGGAGTCAGGCCCCTAATAGGAGACCTGGCTGTGCCTACCAGAGACTGCATCTCTTGTGATGGGGACTTTTTGCCAAAGGACTGGGAAAGTTGGGACAGATACGTCAGCCTGATATACCAAGAGAGGGCTTAGGAGGTCGAGCAAGCTGAGGCGGCCAACGATTCCTGGGGGCTTGAAGAAGTCTGGAACTCAGCGGGGGGCTGAAGAACCCCTTTTGGAAGCCAGGAGTGGGCCGATGCAACAAGGTAATGAAACTGAGACTGAGTGAGCCTTAAAGTGGTTGTATAGGTGTTTTTTTTTTTACTTTTACCTACAGGTAAGCCTATAATAAGGCTTACCTGTAGGTATAAAGAATACCCTACAGGTTTAGGAGATATTCCCCCCGCAATGCGCCGCTGACTGCAGCGGCGCATGCGCCGCGGGGATCCTCAGCTAAAGGCCCGGCGGCCGCCGGACCTTGCCGGCCGAGAAGTCTCCCGCACGCATGCACTGGAGTGAAGACATCGACGCTCCAGCCAATCACAGCGCTGGAGCAGCGATACCCGGAAGACACGCCGAGGAAAGACGACATTCCCCTCGGCGTGGACCAGGTAAGTTCCTCTCGCCTCGTTCCAAGGTAAGTTTTTCATAATCAGCTAATATGCAGTGCATACTAGCCGATTATGGCCTTTGCTTTTCAGGTTAAAAAAAAAAAGACAGCGGGTATACAACCTCTTTAAGAGCCGGGTGGCTTCGTTTTTTTTCATTAGATTTGTTTGCTGGACGATCCATGTGTGTTGGACTTCTACTTTGCCTTTCATTTAATAAAAGTGGGCTACCAGGCCCTTAACTATAATTTCTGTCTGACATGTACTCACTTGACAAAAGATCATCTACCACAAGAGTTAAACATCCCCCAAACATAAGGGCTAAAAATATTACAATATTGGTAATAAAGAAGTTATATGATGGCCCTACAATCAATTATTATACAAAAAAAGAAATAAAATGTTGATGAAAAATCATTTTGCTTTTGACCAATATTTATATTGTATTTCTATTGGTTGAATCAGCATAGATCCTTTCTATAACCTGGAGGGTAATTTAGAATTACACCTTAAATAATATCTTTTCTTCAGTCCTTCACCACTTTGTACAGCGACAGGAGCTGAAAGGAATAGCTGTACTTCTGGGTATAGAGGAACATGTGTGAATGGTGAACCAATCAGCGCTGTCACACAAGGACCCGTTGAGCCATAGCTTACAGTACAGAGGGATTTTCTTCACTCCATGCAGCAAAACAACAAGAAGGTAAGTATATGATGCTAAGGAGGCCTAACTTAGGCTATGTATACACTTGTGCATGTCAGGAATGCAAGCAAATTTGTGTGCTTTCCCGACACAAAGAATTGTGCTGCCCTTTAGCTGATGAGCAACGGTGCCATTAATTTTTAATAGCACCCCCATGGGTCTGTTAACGTGTGTGCAAAACAATGCATATCAACGCAGCATAATTTTGCAAAGGAGTCTTATGCCCCGTACACACAACCGTTTTTTCCGTTGGAAAAAGTCAAATGAGAGCTTTTGGCCTGGAATCCCGACCGCGTGTATGCTCCATCTGACTTTTTCCAACAGGAAAACTGCCCAAAAAAAAGAGCCAGTCGGGAAAAAATCCTAGAGGTAAAACCATTCGTCTGTATGCAAGACTGTATGCAGAATCAAGAAGACGCATGCTCGGAAGCATAGAACTTCAGTTTCTCGGCTCGTCGTAGTGTTGTATGCGTGACCATGTGTATGCAAGACAGGCTTGAGAAAAATTCCGCCGGGAAAACCACAGTTTTTTTTTAACTGGAAAACCGCTCGTGTGTACGGGCCATCAGACTTCTTTTGCATGTTGCTTTTTCCCAAAGGTAAAGCACAGATTTTACTTGAAGCTTTCTTCTCTCAAAACATAAAAAGCAAGAAAAAGTTTACATTTTCTATTTTTAGTAATGAACATAAAAAATGTAGAAATATATATTAAATGTAAAATTCAAAAAACACATAAGATTTGTTTTAAATACAATGTAGAAACTGTATAACATATTTTCAAAATTCAGCAGGTAACATAGTTCACAATTTCAACAGTTTATATGGCACTTTGCCTACAGCTGAACCTGACAAGCCCTTAAAAGCATCTAAACGAATGACGATCTAATGCTGACATCGTGTGGCACTTGCAAGTGCTTGCGTTAAAGGTGTTCAAATGTTTATACCAAACATTTCTGTGATGCAAGTATGAAATATTGGTTATGAATATCATGTATTCTTATACCCAGCTAGCAGGTGGCACATTAGGATCCCACACTTTCTTCATACCAACTGTTGTAAAAATCCTGCTACAGAGCTCAGTAGCTCAAGTGGCTAAGTCACGTTGACTCCTTCACCGCTCTCCTCTTCCCTAGCTTTCAGCGTACCTGAAAGGAAACAACGCTTTAGAAAACCCTAAATTGCATGGTAATCGTAGGTCAATGGTACTTATTGTATTAAACGTTTATTTGTCTCTCTTTTTATTATCAAGCTGCCTATGAACAGCCCAATCCAGTCGTTATATAATTTTCCTGATAAAGCATTAAAGCGGGGGTTCACCCTAAAACAATTATATACAATTACATCCAGCAAAGTATGCTGGACATTTTTTTTTTTCAGGGGGACATACCATTTAAAAGTTCTTTTTCACCCGACTTCTGGTTTCTCTCTGCTGCGGGGTAATAGGCGTTCCTAGGCAGCGGCATAGATAATTGAGGTGCTGTTATGGCGCGTCACGCATTCCTAAAATATCCGAGCTGGGACTCGGCTCTATACGGCGCCTGCGCAGTCAGCTCTACACGGCAGGCGCCGTACAGAGCAGAGTCCAGCTTGGATATTTTCGGAACGCGTGACGCGCCATAACAGCACGTCAATCATCTACACCGCTGGCTAGGAATGCCTATTCCCCGTGGGGAGAGAACCTGGAAGCCGGGTGAAACAGAACATTTTAACGGTATGTGCCCCGAAAAAAAAAAAAAAATCCAGCATACTTTACATATCCGAAGTATGTTGGATGTAATGGTGACTAGATGTTTTTTAGGGTGAACCTCCACTTTAAAGGGAATGTAAACCCGATTCATGAAATTGGAGCTGGGCACATATATCTGCAGTATTTTATCTCTCTTCAATGAGCTAAGTCCCGTAGCTATCTCCTGAACTGTTCCTCTGTTATCAGCCTGATAACTCCGGATAAATTCTCAGACTTTTTAGACAAAAGCAGCCTGAATCTTCTGTCTCGGGTGGTTGCTAAAATAGATTAGCAGAGAGAAGGTCCTATTACAAAACACCTCAGAGTCTCTGCCTATGATGAGAGGGGGGTGTGTTCCTTTAATTTCCTATCAGCAATGTTAGCTATTTTGGCTGTATGCCCAGACATCACACTCTGCGTTAACCAGGAAGAGAAAATCTCCTAAAGCGATCTAAACTTTCTAAAAAGTATATAAAATGTGAAGACAGCAGATATACATGTAAATAGTAGGGAGATTTGGTTAATCTCTGTGTATCATCTGAGGCTGTTCACTTAACTGGGTGTATGGAGGGTTTACATCCACTTTAGGTGACCCTTATACTTCTTTGAAATCTCTAAGACTTTCCCAGGAAAGGGAAGGAAGGAGCTGATCATGACAGTGCTGCTGCAGTCTGTCAGTTGGTTGGTTTGAGCTACTTCTGTTCATTGTTGTAGGAAAGCAATCTGGCCCTCCATGGCTACCTCCGATTTAAAAAAAAAAATGTGCAGGAGTATCCATAGAAGACGCAGTATATTGGGCCACAACGTTTGCCAAATCTGGCACCAAGCCGCAATCCTCACCTCTGCGGTGCCAGGCCTTCAGTTGCTAGCACCGATGGTTGTATTGAACTCATAAATAACTGTGGCCTACAAATACAGCCACATAATAACCATGAAGTAAGCTCTTCGTACAGTTAAATGAACACATTATAGGAGAGGTACAGACTATCCAGTACTGAGAACAATTTCTGCAATGTGACTAAAGAAAGGGGAAAAAAGACTAGGCTACAATTTCATTTGTCTGATGAAAATGTGGTATTTTCTCCCAGTGACTCGCCTTCATTTAATCATGCTAAAGGGCGACAGAGAGATCCATTTTCTTGACAGAACGGTTGATCACCCTATCACAGGCAGAAAATTAATAACTTGAAATAGCCTTATGTGAAAAACAAAAAGCCAGATGGATGAAAAGAGAAAATGTTCTGCATTTAGACAGATGCGGTCAACGGAAAACTCTCCAAAAGCCGGGCAGCCATTCCTGGATTTTTTTTTTCTTTTTTAAAGTGCAAGTGAAGCTTTTTCTTTCTATCGAATGGAGTTTTGCTTGACAGAATTTGGAAAATTCTCGTTGTAACCTTTCTACAATAAACCCGAGAAATTTTTAAAAAACAGTAACCCATAGCATCCAATAAGAAATAATTTATCTTACTGTGTTGATTAAATGCTCCAGGTTACGGCACATAATTTTACATTATGCTACTATAGCAAACCTGTCGGACATATAAGGGCTCTTTCAGATGGGCGACCGGGTGGCTAAGAAAGCCAAGTCTCCCAGCTGCCCACCTAAATGATAACACTACAGCTGTAAAGGGCTGTACAAATGCCATGGCCTTGATTGCTTTGCTTTCGCACTCAGAGTGCATAGTTTGACAGGTGGCACCGCGGTCAAAAACATCTATTGCGTTGGGTACTGCAAATCTGAAAGATGCCTCAGAAAATGGAACTTGTTTTACTGTCTCTGGATCTGGAATGCTTTTTGAAATCACAGACCTGGGACAAGCAAGTAACAAATAAGAGTTAGGTCTCTTTCACGCAGCGGGTTCGAACAAGTCCACCTGTCAGTTTTTTCAGGTGGACCTGATCGGGCGGTTCATTTACCCCTATGGAATGCCAGGTGTAAAGAGACTTGTATCGGTTTACACCCACCTACCTCTGGTCTGCTAAAAAAAATTGGAAGGGGATCCGTCCAGGTGAATTGGGGGGCAGTCGGGTGTAAAATAGTCTGTGTACTGTCAGCCACCCAAAGAGCGGAGCTCTGCTCTAATCAGTAGTGGATCAGCGAACAGAATCCCCATTGATCTCAACTGAGGTCGCCCCTCTATAATTGTTCTAGATCAGTGGCTCATAGCGCATTAGAAATTTAGTACTATGAGTACAGAGGTTTCAGTGAACTCAAATAAAAAATTGCCACCATACAGTCCAAATTACTGAGACGAGAACAAGGAAGACATCTGAGATGGAAGGAAGGACACATCCTTGCCATGCTCACAGGGATGGGTACCATGAATTAATTTGCCGAAAGTGATTGGTTAAAGTGATACCAAAGCCTCAATTTTTTTGGGCATATTTAGATCTATGCATTTTAGTTGAGCCACATACAATAACTGTTCATATGAAGAATAGTGCAGTATAACAATTTGCTGTGGGTACAAGCACAGTTTCTGGGTTGCCCTGCATTGCCATCTTGAACTTCTGATGAGGATAACACAATTAAATTAAACCTAAAGGCAACCTTAGCCTGGAGAGGAATTAGAAAACCTGTCAGTTTGTATTGCTGTCTGTGCCCCCCTTTAAGGAGATCCACCCTCTATGTCAATGGTGCCCAACCTTTTGAAGAGCGAGGGCCACTTAAGCAACTTGGTAACCAGTCGTGGGCCACAATGAGCAGATCGGGCGGATGACAGGTCAGGGCTACTCTATAGGCCCTCCGATCCGCCCAGATGGAAGGTGATGAATTCCATTCTGTTTTTTGGATTGGAGGTAAGCGGGCGTAAACGGACACCCGTCGCTCTATAGAGGTGAATTGAGGGTCCCATTTGGTTGGGCTGATTGTGTGAAAAGGGGCCTAAGACTTCTTTCACACTGATGTGCTGTGGTTTACCCACACCGCGGGTGCATCGTAGTGCACCTGTGTCTATCCTGCGGGTTAGGTGAACTTTGCCATAGACTCTGCTTGTGGCAAAAGCCGGCGCTGTAGAGGACACATCGGCTTATGGGGCTCTGCTCCACAGCCACGTTCTTCCTCTACCACTAGCTTTATTCACAACACTGATGCTGCGGTATGGCGGTTCTGCAACCTACAATCCGGGCTTGCCAATCCAGAGCAGGAGGTCACGGGCCACATCAGAGGGCTCCGCGGGCCACATGTGGCCCCCGGGCCACTGGTTGGCCACCCCTGCTCTATGTTGTTTACCATTATCATTGAAAGCAAAAGTAAAAAAAAAATCCCAAACTTTGGGTTGTCCCCAGAAAAGTAAGAGAGGGGTAATCTTCATTTGGGGACACTAGTTCTGGTGACCTGGAATCTCCAAGGAATTCCCTTAATATGCAGGAATTTCCTCTCACTTCCTGTTTGGCTATGGGACAGAATGTGAAGGGAAATCTCCGCAATGGAACACAGATGGTGATAAAAACTGACAGGGGTTATAACCCTATTTTGCCCTATCCAAAATAAAAATAAAAATTGATAGTTCTACTTTAATTCATCATACATAGTCCCTGATCCCCTTCCTCTGGACTACACGTCTCCCAAAGGCAAGACAAGTGCCTCGGCCGTCTAGGATTTCCCATCCTGATTGGCCAAGACATAGCAGCGGTGCCATTGGCTCCCACTGCTGTCAAAATTCATTAGGAGAGAGAGGGGCCGGGCCAAACCGTGGCTCCGTGACTGAATGGACACACCAAGCTTCGACTCGGCTCGGGTGCCCCCAGAGAAAGCAGCTTGCTTTGGGGGCACTCAACAGGAGCAAGGGGCCAGGAGCGCCGGCGGGGGACCCGAAAAGAGGAGGATCTGCCCTGCTCTGTGCAAAGCCATTTCACAGAGCAGGTAAGTATGACATGTATGTTATTTTTAAAGACAAAAAACAAGACTTTAGTATCACTTTAATATTACCTTAAAGGGTTTGTAAAGGAGTTTTCTTTTTTTCCCTAAAACACTTCCTTTACCTTAGTGCAGTCCTCCTTCCTTTATCTCATCCTTGCATTTTGCTTTTAAATGTCCTTATTTCTTCTGAGAAATCCTCACTTCCTGTTCTTCTGTCTGTAACTCCACACAGTAATGCAAGGCTTTCTCCCTGGTGTGGCGAAAGCTTCTTGAGGAGGAAGGGGGCGAGCAGGAGGGTCAGGACGCTCTTTACTTTGCAGACAGAGAAAGGAAGCTGTGTGTTAGTGGGCGTCTTGACACTCCTGCTTGCCCCCTCAAGAGGCTTTCTCCACACCAGGGAGAAAGCCTTGCATTACTGTGTGGAGTTACAGACAGAAGAACAGGAAGTGAGAATTTCTCAGAAGAAATAAGGACATTTAAGAGCAAAATGGAAGGATGAGGTAAGTGGAGGACTGCACTAAGGTAAAGGAAGCTATTTAGGCAAAAAAAAATGTTTTCCTTTACAACCCCTTCAAAGTTAAAGGTTGGGTGAAAGGTTTAGCATAGAATAACACTTCTGGTAATTGAATAGAATTTTTTTTTAGAGGTCCATACACCAGACCAAAAAAAAGGCAAACTAAGGGAGAAAGGACAGAGCACTTTAGTAATTAAATATTTTGAACTCTCCTAAGGAAAGAATGAGAGTGTAAAAAAGCATGTGTGGCCTTGCTTAGATTTTGATGTGGTTTTGAAGTGGTTGTGCAACTTCATTAGCAATGTCTCAGACCTCTTTCACACTGAGGGCGTTTTGCTGGCGCTATAGCGTTAAAAATGGCGCATTCAATCCACCCTTAAACTGCTGCTCTATTCACTACAGCGTGAAAGCCCGAGGGCTTTCACACTGGAGCCGTGCGCTGGCAGAGTGTCAAAAAAGTCCTGCCAGCAGCTTCTTTGGATCGCATTAGGAGCGGTGAACTCACTGCTCCTAATGCGCTCCTGCCCATTTTTTTGTAATGGGTCGCGCCACCGTAGCGGCGCATTACGGGCGCTTTTAACCCTTTCTCGGCTGCTAGTGGGGGGGGGGTTAAAATCGCCCCGCTAGCGGCCGAAATACGCCGCAAATCTGGCGGTTAAAATAGCAGCGTTTTACCGCTATTTTACCGCGAACGCTATGGGTGGCACAGTGTGAAAGGGGTCTCACTAGAAAGGTTTTCAAATATAAAATAGCAGCCATCATGTGCTGTCAGGCTAAAGTTTTAACATTTAAAAAAAGGTTGGTTCGTTTTGGATTGTGCAACTTTAGAAAAAAAAAAAACGTCCTTCAAGTTTTTTTTTGTTACCCAGAACACCACGAATATTTTCTGTAGCTCTGATTAAGACGTGTAACTAAACACCTAAACAGATCTAAAACGATGCTCAATGCATCGAGTGTTTAAGTCGCCACCAATGAGATCAATAGCGTGTTTTTCTATTCAAGGTGAGGCCAAATAAACTTGTCTAGATCCTTGAGAAATAGACTCACGGTGCACTCAGAGTGCTAAGTGCTTTTCCGCCGTGAGATCTATCATTAAATAATCATTAACCGTCATTCAGTCTACCGTACCAACCTGCCGTATAAACTTGCTCACTATGCACACAGCCATTAGGATAGACTAAAGAGGGCTCATTAACGCTACGGGTGCTGCATGGAGCAGTACGATCAACTGTACTCACCACTAGCAAGGATACACCATGCAGGTGGACTGCGCTGACCTGGCTAGCTAGAGGGGAAAGAACCAAAAGCAGAATGCATATTTTATTACCGTATATACTTGAGTATAAGCCGAGTTTTTCAGCACATTTTTTTGTGCTGAAAATGCCCCCCTCGGCTTATACTCGGGTAACCTTTTTGCGCCTGATTTCCCAGACTTTGGGGACCCGGTACCAGCCGTCCATAGATACCCTGGACCCCACTTGGCACACGTGTATCCCATGTCTTCCTCTACAAGTGTGCAAAGTTTGTTATTCGGGGGACCTATGGTCGGGGAGCAGCGATTTTTCAAAGCCGGGCACCCCTTCCATAGACTCCCATGTTAAACGGTAATTTCTCCGGTGACTTTGGGGACCGGTAGTGACTATCCGTAGGTCCCCTGGACCCAGAACTTGGCACACATGTAGCCCCATTTCTTCTCTATAAGTGTGCAAAGTTTGTTGTCTGGGGGACATAAGGTTGAGGAGTATCAATTTTTAAAAGCTGGGAACCCCTTCCATAGACTCCCATATTAAACGTCAGTCTAGTCGTGGACACAGTGAGGCATGGGCACAGTGAGGCATGCAGATGGACACCCTAGACTTAAACTCGAGTCAATACATTTCCCCATTTTTTTGTGGTAAAATAAGGTGCCTCGGCTTATATTTGCGTCGGCTTATACTCGAGTATATACGGTACTTTATGACACAAAAATTCAACACGTTTCATGAGCTCAACGTGTTCCCCTTCATCAGAGATTGGTACTGTTGTTTAAAATATGTACAAAACCGACAGAACTGGAGGGATACTGAAAAGTAATTATGATAATTGCTCCAGATGCTAACTAAGCAATCTGTCATCTGGAGTCGTCATATCAACCACTTCAGCCCCGGAAGATGTTACCCCCTTCCTGACCAGAGCACTTTTTACAATTTGGCACTGTTCCGCTTTAACTGAGAATTGCGCGGTCGTTCAACCTGCGTCCTTTTTTCCCCCACAAATAGAGCAATCTTTTGGTGGCATTTGATCACCGCTGCGGTTTTTATTTTTTGCGCTATTAACAAAAAAATGCGTCAATTATTATAGGTATTGGACGTGGCGTAGATAGCCGCGGGTGGCTCGGCTATCTATGTTTGGAAGTGGGGGCAAAATACTTGTATTAGGCAGGTATCTGCTCCCCCCTCCCCCTGAAAGGTGGCAAATGTGACACCAGAGTCGGGGTGGGGTGGGGGGCATACGTAAAAGCGGAAGTTCCATTTTTGGGTGGAACTCCGCTTTAATAATAATAATTTGCGAGAATAAAAGTATTGTTTGTAAAAAAAAAAAAGAAAAAAAAAAAAAAGAAAGAAGCTGCCAATGACAGTTTTACCAGTTTGCTGCGATTTAAAAACGGACGCCCAGAAAACAGGCATTTTTAGATTGACAGATGCAGATCCCAGCGATTTCAATCCCTGATGAACCAAACCCGGGACTGTTGGGCTCATCGCTATCATTGAGGACATCTAGCAGCAGAAGATAAAGCAGGTGAAATCTTTGGATTGGAGGTAAATATTGCAGTAAAAGCTGGTATTGTTATTTCATCTCGTAATGGGCCATTTATTGTTTTCTTACTATTTTTGGCTGGAGTTCTGTTTTAATCATAAATCACCAGACACACCGCACTCCCTGGTGGTCTCAATGGCTGTGCACAAAGGGAGGAAGGGTAACTGCAGATCTCCCTCTAGTGGCTAATCTACAAATCTCTATATGTAATACAGCAAAAACATGGAGCAGGAAATGTAAAAATGCATCAGCTGTTAACCACTTGACCTCTGGAAGATTTACTCCCCTTCCTGACAAAGCAATTTTTTGCGATACGGCACTGCGTTACTTTGACTGACTATTGCGTGGTCGTGCGATGTTGTAGCCAATAAAAGGTATGTTCTTTTTTCCCCAAAAATAGAAGTTTATTTTAGTGGTATTCGATCACCTCTGCGTTTTTGATTTTTTGCGCTATAAACGAAAAAAATCATCAATAAAAAAAGAAAAAACTAAATTTTTAACTTTTTGCTATAAAACATCCAATATATATATATATATATATATATATATATATATATATATATATATATATATATATACACACACACACACACACACAAATAAATATATATATCAATTTATATATATATATATATATATATATATATATATATATATATATTCTTCATCGTTTTAGGCCAATATATATTCCGGTACATATTTTTGGTAAAAAAAACAAAACAATAAGCGTATATTGATTGGTTTACGCAAAAGTTATAGCGTCTATAAACTATGAGAGATTTTTATTTCTTTTTTTTTTTACTAGTAATGGCAGCGATCATCGACTTATAGCAGGACTGTGACATTGTGGCAGACAGTCGGGACACAGACTTTTTGGGGACCGGTGACACCAATACAGTGGTCAGGTCAGTGCTAAAAAAATATGCACCATCTCTGTACTAATGACACTGGCTGGGAAGGGGTTAACCTCTGGGGCAATCAAAGGGTTAATGGTGTACCTATCCTGTGTTTTATCACTGTGGGGGAGGTGCTTCGCTGAGACACAGGATCCATGCCTTCTGTATTGACAGAATGGCGATCTGCCTTATTTACATAGGCAGACTGAGATCTAGCCTGTGTACTGAAGCATCAGCGATTGCTGGCGGACATCGAGTACTCGCAGGTCAGCTCCTGCTATGTTTAATGATAGCGGGATTGGGCCTCTGGCAGCATGCACCTTAGATCCGGAAGTGCAGGAACATGTGTGTGTGTATATATCATGTACAGGATCATGAATGTGTGGGTGTGTGTGTGTGTATATATATATATATATATATATATATATATACACACACACACACACACATACATATACACACACACACACAGTAGGCAAGCGGTTAAAGTGGAACTAAAGGAAAAACTTTTTTCTTTTGGATAGAGTTATAAAGGGTTATAACCCTGTACTTTTTTTTATTTTGGTCAACTTTATTCTATTGGGAAGATTTCCCTTCATTTCCTGTCCCATACCCAAAACCAAGGTGAAGGAATCCCTTGGTTGTCACTACGGTCATAAGAATTAGAGTCCCTGTTGAAAGATTGTCCCTATACCCATGTTCTGGTGACAGCCCAATATCTGAGATAATAGTGATAATGGTAAATTTTTTTTTTTTTTGAAAAGCCTATGGCGTGTGAAACACACTCAAAAAACTCCACCCGGTGCAGAAAAAATGTGCACACACATAAAGAGTGTTCACAAAAACGTGCAGACGGGTGCAACGTCAAGTGGTCCTCCTGTGCAGAAGGGACCCAAACCCTGATCCCCCGGGGCGTTAGGCTCCAGACGGGGACTGAGTTACTGTGGTCCGAGCAACCGAAGCCGACACGGACCCAACTTCCTTGGAGGGACTGCCGAAACAGAACCCTCCAAGTACTAGGTGGGACTCCCCCGAAGGGAGACCCCATGAGAGCAGGCGAACTAAGCCAGAAGGCCATGTCCACCCACTCCCAAGACGTTCAGGGCTGGCCCGAGGACCGGCACCCTACTAATCACACTGTGTACAAAACGTGCACAAACAAAAAAAAAGACAAAAACGTGACAAACATAGGAAATCAATTAAATAAAGTGGGGGAAAGGGATAGTGGAGAGGAGAGTGAAAGAAGTGGTCATTGTGTTCAACAATGACCAGGCCCTCCGGCCAGGAATAAAAAATTCCTCCGGTCCTGGCCAAAAGGCCCGGCCCAGGAGGCAGGTGCTAAAAAAGCGTGTAGCTGGTGCAGTGACCGTGGTGTCGTTAAATCAAAGTGACCCTCACTCACAGTGATTCTCAGACACCCCTGGACTGCCACTCCAGGGGCACATGCACCATAGGCTTTTCCGTTCCAAATCTAACCCCCCGACCGGCCAGTGCAGCCCTCCACCCCTGCCAGAAAGAGAGCCCTTCCAGGTTTTCTTGGGGAGAAGCTGCCCTCATCTAGCAGCCTCCACCAATACTAACCCTTCCAGACTCCCTGTCAACCCAGCAGGATTTGCATGGCCCTACCCCGTCTTTCCACCAGGGCAGTTCCAGCTCCTCCTACCAGATCTCTGACAGGGACAGCACTTACACCAGCCAGCCAGAAGGCCAGACTAGAACCCGGCAAAAAGACCAGACCAGGCACAGCCACCCATCCTCATCAGAAGCACCCTTCCAGGTGGCTCAGACGCAACCATTGGCCGGCCCCCAGTATCTGTCGGGCAGCACGGCGTAGTCCCTGCTGAAACCACCCTTCCAGGTGCAATGACGCTATTGGATTGCATCCACCCTCCACATATAGGAGGTGCTTCAGCGCTCCTCTAGCAACTGACGAGAACGGATACCACACCTGATCTTAGCCAAAAGGCCGAGCAGTGGCATGGAAGACACCTCGATCAGCCCAGCCAGAGTGCAATGGCTGAGCCTCGCCCTGGGAGAACCACCTTCATGATCATGGTGTCTCCCCTGCCAGGTAAGTAAATAGGACACATAAGGGAGGTAAATCTCCTTAAAGCGGAGTTCCACCCAAAAGTGGAATTTCCGCTCATTGTACTCCTTCCCCCCTTTGGCACCTTTCGGGGGGGGGGGGGGGGGGGGGGGGGGGCGGGTGGACAAGATACCGGTCTTTCACCGGTATTCTGTCTCTACTTCGAGGAGCCTCAGTCGCAGGTATTTGCGTCACCCCGCGGGGCTTCTTCCTCATTTCCCAGCCGCCAGGCCAGTAGGAGAGAGGAGCAGGGCCTCTCGCATGTGCAGTAGGGTTCCCGTCGTTAAGCCCTAAGGCCACACTGCTGGGTGCCCTTACTCACAATGGAAGCGGCATACACCCGACAGCTGATGGAAACATCAGCTGCGGTGCCAACATCACTGGACTCCAAAACAGGTAAGTGTCCTAATATTAAAATTCAGAAGCTACAACATGTGTAGCTGCTGGCTTATAATTTTTGCAGCGGTGGGTGGACCTCCTTTTTAATAGGGACACAAAAAGCAATGAAATAAAAAATAATAATTGTCTTTAGTCATACTTTGATATAATTTTACTGTACATGATGCAAATAACTAAAAACATGTTCATACAGAATATACACCACACTTTCTGTTTAATATACCGTATTTATCGGTGTATAACACGCACCCTAACTTTAAGAGGGAAGTTTCAGGGGGAAAAAAATTCACTGCCCCCTGCGTATAACACGCAGGCACCTTTTACCCTCAACTTTCAGGGTAAAAAAGTGAGTGTTATACGCCAATAAATACAGTACTTCTTTACAGATTTCTAAAACATATATCTACTGTTTGAAAATCTGTCTTGGCCACCAGCCTATTCCACAGCTCAATAAGATATTAAAGATGTGCAATGTATAATGCACACATTACTCATGGCAAGATTCACAAAACATGGTCTTCTCCACTGTCCTCCATTGAACTGCAGCCAGCCACACTCACATGGATACTAAAGCCTGGTACACATGATCAGATTTTCTGCAGACACAGCGTAGGACTTTTGTCCGAAGGGTGTTGGCCTTGAACTTGTATTGCATACAAACGGCAAAGAATTGTCAGCCAACAAACATGAAACGATGTGAATTTTCAGCTCTTTAGCGCCACCCTTTGGGCAACTTTTGCTTATGTGCTAATGTTGTATTATGGTGAGCATTGCTTCTGAGCATGCGTGTTTGTACTTTGGAGTTTTGTCTGAAGGACTATTATACACACGATCGGATAATTTGACAACACACATTTGTTGGCGGACAGTTTTAAAGCATGCGATCCCACATTTGTCTGTGGAAAATCCGACGAGTCTGATGAAGTGTACAAACAACAGCCCGTCATCACACAATTCCCGTTGGATAATCCGATCATGTGTACGGGCATTTTTTTTTAGCTTAAAGGGGAGTTCCACCCATTTTTTTTTTGTCCCAAAAATCAAAAAAGAAACAATAGAAAAAAAAATGAAACAAAAACAAATTATACTTACCAGAAAGGGAAGTTGCTATGCGGAAATGGCTCTTCTGCCTCTTCCTCCACCGCGGTCGTCTTCTTCCTCGTCCTCCGTCGTGGTGTGTTCTGGGGAATGGGGTGCGCTGCCTTCTGGGAACTGTGTGTATCCCAGGAGGCAGCCGCCCATTCACAAAGCGCCGTGCGAGTTGCACATGCGCAGTAGGAAACGGGCAGTGAGGATGGAGGCGCCAGGACCGAGCGATTGTCATCGTGGGACCGACATCACGGGCGCCTAGGACAGGTAAGTGTCCTTATTAAAAGTCAGCAGCTACAGTGTTAGTAGCTGCTGACTTATAAAAAAATAAACTTGTGGGTGGAATCTCGCTTTAAATAAAATGCTAGTGTACATGGAGCCTAACAACCAAGATTCTCTAAAAAAAAAAAAAAAAAGAATTTTGATGCTCATATACAGTACAGTATTAAAAAAAAAAAAAGTTTTAGGAAAAAAAAATAAACTCTATAAAAACAAGCCCCAACCTGCAATAACTTCTAGCCAAATAATTTTTTTCCCTAATTCAGGAAGTTGTTTTTCCTCTTCCAGTCTAGTACTCAGTCTAGTTTATTACAGGAAATCAATAGGCAAGCAAATAAAATTAGATGGCCACAGTTTACAGGGACTCAATAAAACAGCCAAGAATCCATTCTATTCGCTCTGACAATGCAAGTATGCAGAACGTTTGTGCAAATAATTGCCGAGTATATCCAAAACTCGGACTAAAATATGAAAAATACAAATCAGCAGGAAACACATTTGTTTTGTACACGGATAAATAAAATGCTGCTCGCTGAAAAGGTATTCAGGTCATCATTGTTAGGAAAGTGTTTTCTCTGCAGTCATAATAACCTGTATAGAGGAATAAAATATAAAATATAAACTCATACAACGCTAAGGCAATTAGGTTGTTTGCAAGAAGAGGTTAGTGTATACATACACGCTTCGGTACTTAAAAATCCTCATAGACGACGCTTTACAATTTTTAACTGGTTACATGTTTTGAGTTACAGAGGAGGTCTAGGGCTAGAATTATTGCTCTCGCTCTAATGTTTGTGGCGATACCTCACGTGTGGTTTGAACACCGTTTTTATATATAGGAGGGACTTACGTATGTGTTCGCTTTTGCGTGTGAGCACACGGGGACAGGGGCACTTAAAAAAAAAAAAAAAAATACTGTTAATTTTACTTTTTTTTAGTTTGACACTTTATATAAAAAAATAAAATAGAAATTTGATCACTTTTATTCCTATTACAAGGAATATACACATCCCTTGTAATAGGAATATGACATGACAGGTCCTTTTTACAGTGATATATTGGGTCAATAAGACCCCAGATCTCACCACTAGGCTGAGAAGCCTAAAATAAAAAAATTAAAATAAAAAAACGTTTGTTTGAATGCAAAGGGCGGGTGTGACGTCATAACATCGCGTCCGGCCTCCAAACAAACAATCATAGAGACTCTGGAGACCATCTGGTCCACCGGAAATCTCTATGGTAGGAACCCAGGGCCGGCTGATCCATTCTTCGACTCACCGATCACATCGGTGAATTGGTAGAAGCAGAGGAGGGTGGCAGGAGGTGTGGTGTCCCCTTTTGCTGCCCCGTAAGAACTATCAAGCAGTGGAACAGCCAATATGAGCGTTCATATTGTGCAGAGAATCGCTGGCTGAAAAGGCGATATCTGAATCACCCATCATTCAGATATCCCCCAACAAAACCAAAGACGTCCTATTATGTACCTTGGGCAGGAAGTGCTTAAAGAGTCACTAAAGGAAAAATTGTTTTGGGCTGAAATGACTGTTTACAGGGTATAGAGACATAAACGTTAACTGATTCCTTTTAAAAATCAATCATATAATCAACCTACAGTTCTAGTTTTGTTTTTGCTGTTATTTCCCATCTCTCTGATGTACAGAGCCAGAGAGCCAATAGAGGGCAGTGATGGTTTGTCTAAAACCCCTTAGCACCAACCCAGTTTCAGATTTTTTTTGATTACTGTCACATGCTTGTAACTGTATAAAAAGCTGAGAAGAAAACATTAAAGTGTTCATTCATTTTGAAACCAGAGAGTACCAGAGCTTGTGTCTCGGTTATTATGGGAAATGGAATGGATCGTGTATGCAGGATTGTCGCAGTGTGTCAGATAAGCTTGTCGTGGTTGGATGGAAGGTCGTAACCGTTACAGTGACCACAGTGAGCAAGTTCCCAGCACTGTGGTTATAAGGAAACAGACAACCAGGAAGTGTGGAGATCAGAGCAGAATTACAACATCATCAAAGCAAAAAACAAACAATGAGGACATGAAAACAGCACTGCAGTAAGGTAAAGGAAGCTATTTAGCTAAAAAAAATAAAAATAATCCTTTGGTGACCCTTTAACCACTTAAGGACCGCCGCATGTACATTTACGTTGGCAGAATGGCACCGACAGGCACATCAACGTATATATACGTTGGTGCCTTGGGGGGGATCGGGATCGGACCCCCCCCCGTACATGTGGCGGTCCGCGCGGCTGCAGGAGCGATCCGACAAGAGGGGGCGGCTATTCGTTTTTGTCCGCCCCCTCCGGATCGCTCCCAGCCAATGCATGCTTCCGCCCGCCCTGTCACTTCCTCCTCCTGTGTAAACACAGGAAGGAGGAAGCGATGTGATCTCTCCCTCGCCCATTTTTTCAACCACCGCTGAGGAGAGATCACAACACAAGTAAGTCCTGCACCAACACTACACTTACACACAGACACAAACACATTTAACCCCCGCGATCGCCCCCCCGCCCCTCGTCACAGTGTCACTGAATGCAGTAATCATATATGTATGATTACTCTATTTAGTGTCAGTGTGACAGTCAGTTAGTGTTAGGTCCAGGGTAGCCCCGTACCCCCCCTAATAAAGTTTTAACCCCTTGATCACTGCCCTAGTTAAACCTTTAACTCCCTATTGCCAGCATCACTAAGTGATAATTTTTCTGATCGCTGTATTAGTGTCGCTGTTCCCGCTAGGTAGCTAATTTTTTTTTTATTGCGATTTTTTTTTTTTACTAAAGACATGTGGCTAAATAAATTTTGGCCTAAATGTTTGACTAAAATTTAGTTTATTGATTTTTCTTATAACAAAAAGTAAAAAATATTGATTTTTTTTCAAAAATGTCGCTCTATTTTTGTATATAGCGCAAAAGGCGCAGAGGCGATCAAATACCACCAAAAAAAAGCTCTATTTGTGGGAAGAAAAGGACGCAAATTATGTTTGGGAGCCACGTCGCACGACCGCGTAATTGTCTGTTAAAACGACGCAGTGCCGAATCGCAAAAACTCCTTGGGTCATTTGCCAGCATATTGGTCCGGATCTTAAGTGGTTAAAGGGGTTGTAAAGGTAAAAAAAAAAATCCTAAATGGCTTCCTTTACCTTAGTGCAGTCCTCCTTCACTTACCTCATCCTTCCATTTTGCTTTTAAATGTCCTTATTTCTTCTGAGAAATCCTCACTTCCTGTTCTTCTGTCTGTAACTCCACACAGTAATGCAAGGATTTCTCCCTGATGTGGAGTGTCGTGCTCGCCCCCTCCCTTAGACTACAGGAGAGTTAGGACACCCACTAACACACAGCTCATTTCTCTAACTGCAACCTAGAAAGCGTCCTGACTCTCCAGTAGTCCAAGGGAGGGGGCGAGCACAACACTCCACACCAGGGAGAAAGCCTCGCATTACAGTGTGGAGTTACAGACAGAAGAACAGGAAGTGAGGATTTCTCAGAAGAAATAAGGACATTTAAAAGCAAAATGGAAGGATGAGGTAAGTGAAGGAGGACTGCTCTAAGGTAAAGGAAGGAACAAAATTGTATCTTTACAAACCTTTTAAGTATGAAGACTATACTGTCCATAGCCTAGCTATTCCCTTATATCAACATTGGCATGGAGGTCCTAAGAAATACAAGAAGCCAGAAGGAGAGTCACTAAACTCCGCCCACAGCTGAAATAAAAGACTGCTAGGAGAAAATAATATACCTATTTATGTATAAGGGACGGCATCAGCAGTGAGTCTGCATCAGGAATCTCAGCACATTCTTTGAGACGTCTACCACCTAAGACTGCACAGTGCCAAGCATGACAGATCAAAACGCAGCCTTGTTTAATATTTAAAAAAACCTCTGCTGAAGTATTCCCAGAGAACATTTGCTGTGATCAATATTTCACCTGTCATTTTACCGCAGAGCTCTTTTAATGTGCAAACGACTAACCCTTCCATCCAAGTCTTCGTGGAATGTGACCTGATAAACTGTCTGCATGACGGTCCAACAATGGGCAAATGGTCTAATCAACATGCAAAGGAAATGTCTGAGACACGGATACAAATAGGTATAGATATATGGGCTGTAGATATCTACACAATCTATCTACTGGGAGCTGAGCAGCTGCTGCGCTTCCGTAAAAGCTCGCCATTTTCATACGTTTACAAAATAATAAAAACGTAAGCATTTGTGTTATACATATTATACACGTCTAAAAAAAAAAAAAAAAAAAAAAAAAAAACTGTACACTGCTCAGATAGTCTAAGAATATTAAAGGGGGGATTCCATCTCTTATTTATTTTTTAACAATTGACATCTGAACCTCAATTAAAAAAAAAAAAAAAGTATTTTTTTTTGCCACCCAGCCTCCAGCACTGCCCTCCATTGTTAGTTGCCACCAACTTTGGATCGTAGGATGTTTAAAAAAGTAATAGTAATAATATATTGCGCTAACTAAATAAGTGAATAAACTCAGGCAGCCAACACAGCAAAATGGATATTTTGTAAATGTGAATATATATAAAGTGTAGCACCAATAAGGCGGCCCTGTAAGTGAGGGCTCTCCTATAGGCTCAGTGATGAGTGTCATGAACCTTGCCGTAAATACAAATATAGAACTTCATAAGAACACTCATTCTTTATTAGAAATTTTCATTTGTTGATCATAAACATATGGGCCCAGATTCACAGAGCGATTACGCCTGCGTAACAGAAGATGCGCGGCGTAAGTCTAAATGTGCGCGTGCGTTTCGATGCACGGCATCCCCAAAACGAGATACGCAAGAAATCTACTTTTTTTTGTCCAGCGTAATTTCGTTAGACAGGCGCATCCGTCCGCGCAAAACTGCGCTAGACAGACCATTGATTTGCTAGTCAAATATGCTAATGAGGGACTTACAGGGATCCACAAAAGAACATTGGGGCAGTGCAGGCTACGCAGTGTGTGCAACAGCAAAATGTCCTGTCTAAAATTAGACCATATAAAAGCTGGTCTAAAAAAGAAAAAACTTCTACATGTTAGATAAAGCAACACTGTTAGTGAGGAGCTCAGCAGTCACACGTGTTGCACAACAATCTGTATGCCAACATGCCAGGGGCATCGTCGCACATAGCTATACTACTGACTTTAGATGAGCAAAGAAGGAGGAGGGAACGGAGGATGGCACGGGAGAGGATATACCGCACACGCATAGACCTCTTTGGCATGAGTGATTCTGAGGTGTATCGCATCTTCAGATTCACCCCTCATCCTGGAATTAACCACAACCCTGCAGGAGGACATCACCAGCCCAACACACCGCTCACATGCAGTGCAGCCACTGGTTAAGGTCCTGGCAACACTCCATGTCCTTGCCAGTGGCTCTTTTCAGCGTACAAGTGGAGTGGTGGCTGGGATGTCACAATCCTCCATGAGCAGATGTGTGCACCAGGTTGTCCCAGCAATCCTCAGACGCATGGCCAACCAAATCATCAAACCCACCACTGAGGACCTGCAGGTGAAGGCAATGACAGATTTCTACAGAATTGCCAGATTCCCACGCACCATCGGGGCCATTGATTGCACACATGTGGCACTCCAGCCCCCCCATGAGACAGAGCACATGTACCGCAATCGGAAGCATTGGCATTCCATCAACGTACAGGTGATAGTCGATGCCCAAGGCCTCATATGGCACGTCCGTGCCAAACACCCAGGGTCCAGCCATGACAGCTACATACACAATCAAAGCCACATCCGAATGGAATTCGATCAGAACGTGTATGGGGCCACCTGGCTGGTTGGTGAGTGACATGGGTGGCAGGCATGACTGTACCCCCCCATGATGCACACATCACAAGGGGCATGACTAACATCCTCCTGTCTTTTCCCTTACAGGTGACTCTGCATATGCACTGGGACCCCATCTCATGACTCCTATCCGGAACCTCCAAACCCCAGGAGAGGAAAGATACAATCAAGCACATGCCCAAACATGTCCTGTGGTGGAGCGCACCTTTGGCCTCCTGAAGTCACGTTTCCGATGCCTGGATAAGTCTGGGGGGACCCTCTTGTATTCCCCAAACTTTGTGTGCCATATCATCGGTGCATGTTGCATGCTGCACAACTTCGCAGTAAGAAAGGGCCTGCAGATTGACCTACGTGATGACCTGACCCCTGAACCAGACAATCCCCCCCTAACCGAGGGTCCCCCGTCTTCTGAGGGAAGAGCAGCCAGGAGACAGCTCACATTGGGCATCTTTGCACGTTAAACACACACATTAATCATGGCACATTGAGAATGCATGCATGCACACCAGTGTGGTCCCTAGCACACACACCCCACATCCTCATCAAATTGGATTGGCACCAGTCCACCATGCAGGACTTGTGAGCAGCAACGCCACGCCAAGGCTCCAATTATGTCACTGTACATTCATACACCATTCACACGGACCTGGGGATCACTTCTTCCTGGTCCTGGGGAACCCTACTCCACCAAAATTGAGGGTGACACCCCTTTTCCGGCAGGAATGTCACCCCCACATTCAAATAGCATTCACAAACCCAAAAAAAAAAAAAAACATTACCAGCAAAATCAAAAAATTTCCAGCAAAAAAAAAAAAAAAGGCCAAAAAAAAAAAAAAAAAAGGGAAAAAGAAATTAGTGCCCTTGACATGAGCCACGCCTGGGGCGCCCCCGGCCACGGCTCCTCAGGGGAGACTCATGGGGAGGGGGAAAACCGGGGAAGGAGGAGCAGCCCCTGATCTCTGCCCACCTGGCGGCCTGCCCTCCAAGGCCACGGCTATTCTGTCCAGGGCACCACCTAGTGTTACCGTGTTGGCCTAGATAGCCTGGGTGAGGGCCCTCACATCCTGCCCAACGCCTGCTGATGTAGTCTGCAGGTCGTTAAGGCAGTTTGTGAAAGCCCGGGAGTGGCAGTCCAGGTTCCCAAGCGTATCCTTGATGGAGGACAGGCTCTCCTCCATCCGCACCAATGTCTGGCTGACCTGTCCCAGATGGCGGGTCTGGAGGAACTGGTCCCTTCTCAGAGTGGCGGGCAGCCACCCCCCTAGTCTTCTGGGTGACCTTCCTGCCTCCAGCTGATGCTTGTGGCCGGGGAGAAGGGGAGGCCCTTGGGAGGGGAGCCATGTTGGGGGAGGAGGGGCTCCCCCTTAGGGAGGGCTGGCTGCTGCCAGCCAGAGGGGAACGGTCCTCCAACAACAATAGGCCAGTGCCTGACATGGACTCCTCTTCAACCTCCTCCTCCTCTTCAACCTCCTCCTCCTCCTCTTCAACCTCCTCCTCCTCCTCTTCAACCTCCTCCTCCTCTTCAACCTCCTCCGCGGACTCCGGCCTTATTGGGGGGGCCTCATTAGGCTGCTGTCCTGGGGATGGTGCGGTCAGGCCCTCCACTTCATGCCGATGAAAGGTCAGGGCCACCGCACGCTCCTCCGCTGTCAGCCTAACACGGCATAGTGGGCCCCCTCCTGTGCCCCTGGCATGGGCAAGCATTTTGGCCAGCTTCTTTTTGACCAGACGCCGGAGGTCATTAATCTTTTTATCAATCCCAGACCGGTTCCGTGTCTCCCCCTCCCCCGCTGAATTCACCTGGTCAGTGATGATGTCCAAAATCTCCCTCCTCCTGGCCGGGGTGGTGTTGGCACTCTCCGGGCCGTGGAGGAAACGCCCATAATCGCTAATGGCCCGGGCAAGAATTTGTTTCTCCCCCAAAGTGAAATTTAGTTTTCTCTTTCTCTCTGTCATACTCATACAAAAACTCACTCCCAGTCAACAAAAATCAGTCACAAAAACAAGCACAACCAATCAAGCAAGAACACACACAAAGAGAAAAGTAACACCCAAAAAATCACACAAGCACTCAGCAAAAATCAGTCACAAAAACAAACAGCAACAATTAAGCAAGAAAATAAACGACCAGAAATATATCAAACAAAAAGTCTCTCAAACACTTATCAAAAAACACTTTCAAAGATCTACTAACAAACACTTGATCACACAGTACACTAATCTGACAAATACAAAACACAACGCAACTAACAACGGAACAAAAGCACTTGGTTAAATGGGAAGGGACAAAAGGGATGTACTTTTGCAATGGAAGTGCGTTTGTGTCTGTCTATTTATGCTGTCTGCGTAGTCCTTAGTCCATTTCCAATTTCACTGATTGCGTCGTTCCCGAGTTGTGAGCATGCGCAGAGAGGTGCTGACCATGGTCTCCTTCAAGCGCGCATGCGCGAGCCGGCCGGCCCTTCATTTGCATGGGGTCACGGCTCATTTCAATGTAACACGCCTACGTCCTTCCCAATTTGTATTACTCCGCCTTACGCCTCTGAAATAAGGTTACGCATGCGCAATTTTCTGCGTAAAAGCTACGAGAATAGGGTGATTACGCGGCTACATTGCGCAAGTCTAACGTAAAGGCGGTCCAATAATGCGCAGATGTACCTGAATCTGGCCCATGAAGTTCTATATTTGTATTTACGGGAAGGTTCATGACACTCATCACTGAGCCTATAGGAGAGCCCTCATATACAGGGCCCCCTTATTGGCGCTACACTTTATATATATTCGTAGGAGGTTTGCCATATCCTTGGGGTCGATGTCCAATCCATTGTCAATCGTTGTGGTGATTGTTGTACTTTGTATGCAGTTATAGTAATCATTCCTCTATTTTATCTTATGTATATATTCCTATAATAAAATATATATTTTTTATTTTTTTTTCTATATACAACCAAATCTCAAAGCATTAGGCCCCTTTAACACTAGGCGGATTCCGTCTCAGCGCAGTTCGCCAGCTCAGTGGGAGATCTCTCTGCAGATCGCCGCTGAGCCAGCGGATGACAGGTCCCTCTCTGCTCACTGAGTGGGGAGGGGCTTGTGCAGCGCTGCTGTCTCCTATGGGAAGGTCTGATGAAAACGGACAGCATGTCTGTTTTCATCAGATCTCACCCGATCCGATTCACAATGGATGGATGGGGACGTATCGCCATCTGTCCGGTTTTGGCTCCGCTGACATCCGACGCTCCATAGGATTGCATGGAGCGGCCGTTCAGGTCCGCCGTCAAAACTGACAGGTGGACCTGAACGGTCCGATCGTGTGAAAGGGGCCTTAAAAGTCCAGTAGGTGGATATTCTCTCTCTACGCTTGGGGTTCTCACATGGGACTTGGCTCACAGCACTGAACAGTTTTCATACATCAGTTATGTGAGCGCCCTTCAGTTCTGCACTAAAAGTCACCCATTAGCACCAGAGGACAGGAGGAAGGAACCATTACTTCACTGGACTAGTTTGAATAACACTGGAATTAACACACTATATGTATTTGAGTATTTTTATTTTTTTATCTATATTAAAAGAAGTCTAGCCTGAGATTTTTAGGCTGGGCTTCTCCTCTGGGTCACAGGAGTGCAATTTGTTTTGCACTCCTGTGACCCATTTTCAGTGAAGAGCAGTCTCTGCTGACGTCACTGCCATCCGTCGGGGCAGCGCATCATCCCGACTTCTAAGTCTGGATCCGCCAGCTGCTCTGATTGATGGTAGTCTCAGCGAGCTGCTGAGACGGCCGCTCCCCGCCCCTCCACTGCTGAACACTCTAAATGAGCGCGGAGAAGTAGAGCAGAAGTGATGCCGTCTATGGACGCAGCAGCAGGACACGGGAGCACGCCTGCACGGGTGCCCCAAACGAGAGCGCTTCTCTGATGAGTTACTCGATGCCGGGCGGAGCCAGGAGCGCCACGGAGGCACCCCAGAAGAGGAGGATCAGGGCCACTTTGTGCAAAATTAACTGCACAGAGGAAGTAAGAATAACATGTTTTTGGATTTTAAAATATGGTGACCAGACAGGTCAGGGGACAGTCCCCGGACAAAGTCTGTCCCCAGTTTTGTCCCCAGATTGGATTTGAACAGGGGCTGGGGCAATTTCAAAGACAGTCAGTGCAGAATTAAAAAATAAAATCGGACTTGCACCCCCCTCCTCTCCGCCGCGCCTTAACTGTGCCCTTTTCTGATGATCATGTGCTGGTCAGAATGGAGTGAATATTTCTTCAGTTTCGGGTGCATGCCCATTCATCTCCGTTCACATGTTCTTCTGCCTTGGCTCAAGTCTCGGCCAGCCGCCTGCTTGCTTATTTCCTTCCCTGGCAAAGTGATCTTCCTCCCCCCCGCCCAGTAGTAGCTGGGGCCCGGCAAGTGAGACTTGACAGGCTGTGAGGGGGGCAGTGGCGGGCAGAGAGTCGCTGATTGCCGCCATTACTAGTAAAAAAAAAATATGTCCCCTGATTTCATTTTAAAAATCTGGTCACCCTATTTTAACCACTTCAATACCAAAGACGTCAATTGACGTCCTGGCTTTCAGTGGGGATATCTGAATGATGCCTGCTCGTTCTTATAGGTGGCGGGAGGGGACGCCCCCCCCCCTCCCGCCGCCATCCGGTGCATCTCCGGGCTCTCCTTTGCCATCAGAGACCCGGAGAAATGATCCGCCGCCGTCCGCTGTAAACCATAGAGTAGACTAGTGACCAGATGGTCACCAGTCATCTCTATGATCGTCGGAGTTTTTTTTCATGATCTAATGCTTTCCAGCCTGGAGGAGAGAGATGTTGGGTCTTATTGACCCTGCATCTCTCCATAAAGAGTACCTGTCACACACATTCCTATTACAAGGGATGTTTACATTCCATAGAGGCACACTGTCTCAGTGCTCTCTATAGGACCAAAAACCCCTTTTTTCCATATATGCTTATTGGTTATGGTGGTGACCTCCATATAGGAGGAGTGACTATCTGTTATATTTATTGCATATGAGGTGGTGTTCGATTTTTGTTCATGTAGATGTTTACATTCCTTGTAATAGGAATAAAAGTGATAAAAAAAAAAAATGTCAAAAAAAGTTTAAAAACAAAAAAAAAAAAATATAATACATTTTTTTTTTTTAACGCCCCTACCCCCGGTAGCTCGCGCTCTGAAGCGAACGCGCGCGCAAGTCCCGCCCACATGTGTAAACGCCGTTCAAACCACACATGTGAGGTATCGCCACGTGCGTTAGAGCACCAGCAATAATTCTAGCACTAGACCTCCTCTGGAACTCAAAATTTGTAACTTGTAAAAAAAAAATAAGCGTCGCCTATGGAGATTTTTAAGTACTGACGTTTGGCGCCATTCCATGAGTGTGCGCAGTTTTAAAGCGTGACGTTAGGTATCTATTTACTCAGCGTAACTTCATCTTTCACATTATACCAAGAAATTGGGCTAACTTTACTGTTTTGTTCTTTTTTAATTCACAAAAACGTTGTTTTCCCAAAAAAAAGGCGTTTGAAAAATGATTGCGCAAATAATGTGCGAGATAAAAAGTTGCAATGGCCGGCATTTTATTCCCTAGGGTGTCTGCTAAAAAAACATATATAGTGTTTGGGGGTTCTGAGTAATTTTCTAACAAAAAAAACGGAAAATTGTATACTCACCTTTCCGTAATTTTCCTTTCCTGACGCATCTTCATGGCAGCACACACTGGGTTGTGACTCCGCCCCCACAACCTGACAGGATTGGTTAGCTATAAATTTGAAGGGGAGACGCCCCGCATCATTCTCTGTATATATCATCATAAAACAGCAGGGTGGGCATCTGTGTGCTGCCATGAAGATGCGTCAGGAAAGGAAAATTACGGAAAGGTGAGTATACAATTTTCCGTTTTCCTGACGCATTCATGGCAGCACACACTGGGATATAACTCGCCAGTCGGGAGGGTGCAAGAAGACAGTAATATTTATTCTTTATAGCGCTGAGGAATTGGCTCTAAGAACAGATCTGCCGAAGTCGACGGTAGCCAGGAGAGCAGAATTCACTCTGTAGTGAGAAATGAAGATGTGTTGGGAAGACCAAGTTGCTGCTCTGCCTATGGTTTCCGGTGAAGTCCCGCAATATGCTGCCCAAGAAGTGGCCTCTGCCCCTGTCGAATGAGCCCTAATGCCCTCTAGGAGGCGTAAGTTGCTGGATGGAATAGGTCTCCTTGATAGCTTTAACAACCAAGAGGTAATGGTACGGGAGGTAGCTGGCTGACCTCGTCTGCTCCCGTGTGGGATAATCAAGAGAGAATCCGTCTTCCTGAGATGTAGCTGTGACGTAACTGGAGATGGTAGACTTGACATCCTAGTCATGGGACTCGCCCCTCTTATTAGTAAAAGACGAAAGGACGATGTCCTGGTTATAATGAAAGGAGGAAGTTACCCTTGGATAAAAATGGTCTGAGGGCTTCAGAACCATTCTGTCAGGGAAGAACACTGAATAGGGGTTCCATAGCCATAAGTGCTTGTATCTCCGGCGCCCTCTTAACTGAGGTGATAGCAATACGGGAAGCCATCTTCAGAGCTAGGTTCCACGGTGAGACTAAGTTGAATGGAGAAAAAGGTGGATTGGACAGGGCCTCGAGTACTACACAGAGATCCCCTGTTGGAAAGGCTGGCCTCCTTGGTGGTCTGATCTTACGTAGGCCCTGAGGAACAGAGTGACCAGATGATGAAGAGCCCATCTAGTACCCGTCATGGCTGAAAGGGCAGATACTTGCACCTTCAGGGTACCCAAGCCCGGGCCCTTGTTAAACCATGACTGAAGAAATTCAAGAATTTGAGATGGGATTCCAATGTCTTTGCTGCGATGACACGAACCTCTCCCAGATCCTAGTATAGGTGACATCAGTGGAGCTCCTTAGAGCTTGTACTAAGGTTGATATTACCTCCTGAGAGTATCCTAGTTCCCCTAACCTAGCCCTCTCAGCTTCAAAGCTGGCAAATGCAGCTTCTCTGGGCTGGATGGAAGAATTGCCTCTGATGTATGAGATCCCAGGTTACTGGAAGATGTATTGAGGCCGCGTACCTAGTTGTAGCAGGGTCGTAAACCATGGCCTCCTCAGCCGGAACGGTATTAGTACAATAACTGAGGCTGAGGACTTCCGAAGTCGGGACAGGAATCTTGTAATCCGAGAAGTTGGAAGAAAAATGTACCCCAGCTCGCAGCTCCATGGAAGAACTAGGCAGTTTGTCCCTTCAGGTAATGGAAAGTGGGCTCTGGACAGGAACCTCTGACACTTGGAGTTCTTTGGCGTGGCCGCTAGGTCGACTTCTGGTTCTGGTACTAGTTTTCGTAAGAATGGAGAATACCTGTTGGTTCAGGGACCGTTCGTGTGTTTGAAAGTGCCTCTCGGCTTAGGTAGTTGGCCAACGAATTCTGTGTTGCTGGGACGCATACTCCCCACAGATCTAACAGGTGCACTTGTGCCCCTTCCATTATGAAGCGTGCGACTCCTGATGCCCCCCTGTCTCTGGATACATGACACCGCTACTTGTTGTCCATCCTGATCAGGACACTCTTCCTCTATAGAAGAGGCGCAATGGCCAGGAGGGCCTGAAAGGCTGCTCTGAGCTCTAAAATATTTGACACTATGCCCTGAGCCCGAAAATGCCACTGTCCTTGGGCTACTCAGTCTAGATAGTGTGGACCCCATCACCCCTGGCTGGCGTCCGATGTTACTACTTCTGTACTAGGGGGAACTTTTGGAATGGACTCCCTGAGGTCGGACGGGTGTGTCCACTACCATACTAATTGCTTTACCCAGTTCGGGATGTGAATGGTTTGGAGTATTGACGTTCTATTCCACTGCCTGAGAAAGGAGTTCTGCAAGACTCGCATGTGCCACAGGGGCCACTGTATCAAGGGTATGGATGCTGACATGGACCCCAGGGTACTGAGGCAGGCTCTGACAGTTAGACGTCTGGATGATAGCAGACTTTGTATCTTCTGGAGCAAGGGCTTCAGCCTCTCTTGAGGGAGTTGCACCCGGTACAACCTGGTATTTTATTCTGCCCCTAGGAACACCCTAACTTGCCGAATGCTCTGGGTGCTGAGGCGATGCTGAATGGGGGGCACCGAAATTGGAAATGGGATTGATCGATTGAGAACCGAAGGGACCTCTGGAAGGTAAGATGAACTGGGATGTAAAGGTAAACGCCCGAAAAATCTAGAGATAGCATCCAGTCTCCCACGTCCACTGACAACAAAATGGACTGAAGGCTTTTCCAATCTGAGGGCCTCTATTTTGATCGTCTGTTGAAATTCTTTAGGTCCAAGACTGGACGTAGATCCCCGTTTTTTTTTTTTTTGTACCAGAAATAAAGGGGAATAAAACCCCCTCCCTTTCTGATGCGGAAGTACTTGGTAGGCTGGAATGTGTTCCCTGGCAATGTGCCCATGAATTTCCAATTGTGACCGGTCTTGATAGAGGATAGTGTTCATGGATCTGTTATACGAGTTGCCCATATCCGAGCGAATCTCTTGAGTCTGGTGCTCACCTGAGCTGGGTGGGCAGACGGACCCTCCAAAAAGGACTTCTGCTGTTCCCCAGCTGTGATTGGCTTACTGTATCTACATGAAGGAGGGTCGAGACTTCCAGTCCCTCCTAAATTCCCTGCCGGGCGGTAGGATCTAACATCCCTGTACTTGACAGGAAGATCACGCCTGTAAGCGGGGCCCTTCTGGGGCTCTGGTTTTCCTGTCGGAGAAATCAGCCCAGACTTTCCCCCGGTAACCTTGGAGATGGCCGAGTCCATCTTTGTGCCGAATACACTTGAGCCGCCATATGGAATTTTGCACCAGTTGATTTTGACGCTGCCTTCGCTATCCAGGGTCTCAGCCATAAGGCTCTTCCCAGCCATGAAGTCGCCCCCTCAGGAGCCGTAAGCCAACTTAATTTTCCTGCAGGGAGGAGAATATCTTCCCCTGGTCGGTTCCTTCTAGAATGGGATTCTCAACATTAGCTGCCTATGCAGCGATAGTTTTAGCGACTGCCGCTGTGGTGATAGCCGGCCTACAAGCGGCTCCTGTCGTGGAGCAGGCTTTCTTCAGTTCTATATTGATTTTATGATCAAGAGCGTCCCGGAAGGTAACTGCGTCTTCAATCGGTAGAGAAACGTCTCTAGCGAGTCGCATTAAAGATGAATCGACCGTAGTTGCATTGATCAAAGAATCGATCTTAGACTACCACAAGGGGTACAATCTGCAAACTTGTTGCTCATACTGGGCCGCTTATGCGACCCCCCCACTTATCCTTTATGAGGTTCTCCAGCTCTTCGATGAAGGGAAATGATTCAGGACCCCCTTTTCAGCACCGGGAAATATTTCTGAACCTTCAGAAGTTCTGCCATAACCTCCTCCCAGCCGATCGCTTCCTTGAGTGAATGGGCAAATGGTTCAACCAAAAAGAGACAGTCCGACGCCTGCTCACACTCCTCATTCTTAGAGAGGGTTACTGCACCCTGGCGTAACGGCCGGGCGATGTGCTTGGGGAAGGATCGCCCACATATGATCCCTGTGGCGATTCTCCTAGGAGTTCAGTATCTACTCTGGCCTCTGAATCCTTGGTTACTTCGATGAAGCACGAGTGGCAGGCCAATTCCCCTGGCAAGGATGGCGCCCCGCATATTTGGCAAACATTTGCCGTGGTGCGGGTAAGATAGCTCTGTCTGGGATGAAGGTAATCGTCTGCGGTGGGACCGACTATGACGGGAGTGCTGTGACACGAGCGGCTATGCCTTGATTGAAGAAATCAAGAGGGTAACCTTGAGCGATTTCTTGCGCCTTCTGCCGGAAGCATGGCTAGAATCTCCCTCTGTGCCGCAAACTTGCGTCTCTTGACCCGATAGGGCTACCAAAACTGTAGCGTCAGTGGCCAGGCTCTCTTTTTTGTCTCCCCTCTACTTACCACCTTCTGGATGGCCTCTATACCTGGTCAGCTGATGGTGGTCTGCGAGGGCAGTGGCTCCCATGAGGATAGCAGAGAGACAGCCCGAAAAGGTGGGGAAAAAAAAAAGAGAGAAGGGAAAACATTACAATATGTTCCCCCCCTAACATGGCATGTTATAAATTAATATATAAATGTATTGAATGAATGAATGATGAAAACTTATATAGCGCGGCACATGCAAACTGAATCGCCTCTGGGCACTTGTATAATATCTTCTATCCTATTTATTCCTTTTTTTTTTTTTTTTGTGTGTAATCAATTAGCCCAGGCTGATCTGGGACATGCCTGCACACACCTGGTGCAATCTTCACTCTGAGTAGAGCAGAGCAGCAGCCAGAACTACAGAGCAATAGGACTGTTTCTTTTTTCCTTCTTTTTTTTTAATGACGCGCGCATGTGCAGAAGCTACCCGCTCGCCCGGCGCCATTTTGGAAGAGGGCAGAGGAGACAGGCGGCGTCATCACTGAGCTGCGCGCATGTGCAGAGCGCCAAGGGGTACGCAGCGGTGACCCCGAGAGTATGGGGTGTCAGAGGAACCACAGGGCTCAGCAGAGCTGAGAAAAAAACAACAGGCAGACAAAGGTACAAAACGGACTAACCTTAGGTGGTAAATGTAATGATACAAATACCTTTGTGGAAGGACACACTGCACTGGAAGGAAAGACAGAGCGAAAGTGGGGGCCACTGCGAGATTTGAAGCTTCTTTAAAGCTTGCTACAGATGCCAGTATAATTCCAAAGCCCCTGAGACCACCAGAACGGGGTTCCCACCATAAAGCTCATTTAGAGACTGTACAGGAGGGACTTCCAAACAGGAGAGGCTGAACCTGCTGGGGCGATTTGTGGTAAGAGGCATGCTTTTTGCTTGTTCATTCAATCTTGTCAGGTGAGGATGAAAAAAGAGAATGATGCGGGGCGTCTCCCCTTCAAATTTATAGCTAACCAATCCTGTCAGGTTGTGGGGGCGGAGTCACAACCCAGTGTGTGCTGCCATGAATGCGTCAGGAAATTATGATTCATTCATGTAGGAGAAGTGCCAAAATAGCCCCGGTATTGAAGTGGTTAAAATAAAATAAAAAAGGGAACCTTTAGTTTCCCTTTTTAAGGTTACAGATCTTTGCGGCTATACAATTATAAACTTAAAAAACTAAAAAAATTGGCGATTCAGGTAAAAACAATGGTAATAATATATGGAGAATAATCCAGCACATAAACGTATGCTCTAAAAAGGATTTTCATGCTAGCAAATAAAAATAAAAATATAAGGCAGAAGTAGTGCGGAATACATACTGTATGTAGCAATCAAGGAAACTATTAAGAAATAAATGCAGCTAATTCTAGAATAGGGGAGCGAGCGGCACTCCAAGGATAACTGTTAAGTAAAGGACAGAGAAAGACCACAAAAGAGCTCCATAGTGTAGTAAACAATATACACCTTTAAGGAAAAAGGTGTATATTGAAGAACATACAGAAGAACAAATGCCCTGGGGCTGTGACTTGACTGGCCACAGACAAGGAAAGCACACTACTGTACAGGAGATGGAACTATTTTATAGTGTGGGAGGAGACTGGCAGCGTGTAATCGGTACGTCCGCTAGACATGTGCAAAAGGGAAAATTTGTTTTGTTTTAATTCGTTATTTAATGAATTTCCTTAGATTCGTTAAATTTGTTAAATTCGTTTTCGGACCGAAATCGTAAAAACCCAGTCGTATTCGAAAACATTTCTACCGGATTCGATAATATTTCTACCGGATTCGAATTCGATCATATTTTGAAACTATTTCAACAGAATTCAATATTCATATTTCATCCGCTATCGTTAATATTTCAACCAAATTCGATGATATTTCAACCAGATTTGAAATAATTTCAACCGGATTTGAAATAATTTCAACCGGATTTGAAATAATTTCAACCGGATTTGAAATAATTTCAACCGGATTTGAAATAATTTCAACCGGATTTGAAATAATTTCAACCGGATTTGAAATAATTTCAACCGGATTTGAAATTATTTCAACCGGATTTGAAATTATTTCAACCGGATTTGAAATTATTTCAACCGGATTTGAAATTATTTCAACCGGATTTGAAATTATTTCAACCGGATTGGAAATTATTTCAACCGGATTGGAAATTATTTCAACCGGATTGGAAATTATTTCAACCGGATTGGAAATTATTTCAACCAGATTGGAAATTATTTCAACCAAATTTGATTGTATGTATTTGTATTATTGTATTTGATTACCTTCTAATAAATTATATTCTGTTCTTTACTATTCTTTGATTTTCATTCTATTGTTTTATTATTTTATATTCTATTTTATTGTATTCTTTTTTAGAAATCGATTTATATTTTTTAGATTTTGATTCAAATTTGCTTTCAATTTTCATTCGAATTTGTTTTCGATTCGAATTGTTTTCGAATTCGATTCGAATAGGATTTGTTTTCTAATTCGATTTGAATTTCGTTCGCGTTTTTTCGAATTTGTTTAAATTCGTTAATTTTATAATTCGGATGCATCCGAATTTCCGAATAATGAAAAAGTTGTCTGAATTCGAAACAAAACTAAATGCACATGTCTAACGTCTGCAATCTAAACTCTGTGGGTCACAGGAACACGGTTCAATGCTAAGAATTCCCCTTCATCTTCATCAGCCTAACCATACAGGCTACGTCCTGCCTTTTATTTCTTGACTTATTATCAATTAAAGGATTAATATTATCTCTAATTACTATGCCAGCTCAACAGCATTCTCAGAGGCCATCAAACACTATCTTTCTACCAGGGATATGATTATATAGACATCATCTTAGAAAAACAAAAGCACATGGACAGGTTACATTATGTAAAACAAACAATATAGCGAATGGGCAATAGCTGCATATAAATATGAGTTATCAAAAGAATCCCATAAAACTACATATATACACACAAACATTATAAAGGATCTTGGGCAGTAAATCTCTACACAATAGGGGTTAAGAAAGACAAATCCACTTTGCACTACAAGTGCACTTGGAATTGCACTGAAAGTGCACTTGAAAGTGCAGTCACTGTAAATCTGAGGGGTGAATATGAAACGAGGGGAAGCTCTGCTGATTTTATTATCCAAATCATGTGCAAGCTAAAATGCTGTTTTTTTTTATCCTTTATTTTCCTTGCATGTCCACCTCGGATCTACAGCGACTGCACTCCCAGTGCAATTTCAAGTGCACTTTTCAAGTGGATTTTCCTTTCGTAAATAACCCCCAGAGTCTCATGAAACAATATAAAAATTCTCTCTAGAAAGATGTACATTTTAAATATAAACATATAAAATTAAATAAAACCATGTGATATACAATTGTTTGTGTCATTACAATATACGAATTGTATAAAATATATTTGTGTGTGTGTGTGTGTGTGTGTATATATATATATATAAATAAAATCCCCAATTAATAGAATTTTGTCTCTAATTAAATTGTTATGCTTATTATTGAGATTAACTGATGATATATACATCCAAGCTATTTGTTAAGGCCATTTGGAGAAATACTATCCAACTGAAACATCCAAAAAGTCTTTTTACAACCCAATTGTTTAAACCTTTCATATAGGCATGGAGAAATGAAAAATGCCATGATACATTGTGTGAGCAATTTTCTACATTTATACGATGCTTGCCAAAGTGCAACCTTAGTAGCCTAATAGTTCTGCCCACCTACTAAAACCAGAGGGGCAGGTGGGACAAAATATAACATAGGACGTGGAACAAGTAATAAAGTCCCTGATCCCATAGGACTGGCCATCAGAATCTTAAAATGACTCCTGGCCATGATTGATGCGACTACAGGCCAAGCACCTTCTTTCCCTACACAGAGAAGATTCTGTAGGAGAAAGGAAAGCGGGGAATATTAGACATATGGTCTGAGGCTTTTTTCTTTAACCTAAGGGGACAACAATATCTTTCACATGAATTAACTACTTGCGCCATCCAGGCCATTTCAGACACTTCGCTCCTACATATAAAAATATACTTTTTTCCACTAGAAAAATACTGTATTTATCGGCGTATAACAAGCACAGGCGTATAACACGCACCCTAACTTTAAGAGGGAAGTTTCAGGGAAAAAAACTTTCCACAGCCCCCTGCGTATAACACGCAGGCACAATTTACCCTCTATTTTCAGGGTAAAAAAGTGAGTGTTATACGCCAATAAATACAATACTTTTTTTTAGCAGAGACCCTATAAAATAAAATAGGGGGTGTTGCAATTTTTTAGATCACACGGTATTTGCGCAGAGGTTTTTCAAAAGCAATTTCTTGGGAAAAAACATGTCACGCTTTAAAATTGTGTCTGCCTGTGGAATGTCGGCAAATGACGGTGCTTAAAATTCTCCATAGACGACGCTTTAAACGCCTTTACAGGTTACCAGTTTGGAGTTGCACAGGAGGTCTGGTTCTAGAATTATTGGTCTCGCTCTGACGTTCGTGACAATATGTGGTGGGATAACCGTTTATATATGCGTGTGGGAATAACATATGCGTTTAACTTTATTTTTAATTATTTTTTACAAAAACATATTTTTTTACACTTTTTTGTACCAACGTTATTGCTATCACAAGGTTTGAGCAACATCTCTTGTGATAGCATGGGCGGAGACAGGTCTTCTTTATGGAGAGATTAGAGCTCAAATCTCTCCAATCAGACACAGATTTCTCTAAATGGATACTTACCTGGCCGCTGGTGGCCAGGTAAACAAAGGGGTGGAACCAGAAGTGACAAACTGCTAGTTGCTCCCGGTTTACAAGGTTACAGAGAGAGGGAAACAATGTCAGTTCCTCTCTCTCTGTACAGGGTAGCCATCACTGCCAGCTGCATTGCTCCCGACCTTCACGTGGGACCCCCTTCTGCCATTTGCAGAAGTGACAGAGTAACCAAATTATCCATTTAGATTACTTCCGCCTTGAAGAGAATCACCAGGTGCAGGCATCATCCTGGTATAACCACTGAAATGGGAGGACGTCCATGTACGCCCAAACGGCGGGAAGTGCTTAAATTGATTCATTCAGTTTACTTTGTTGTGATTGGTACAGATGGGCTGTGATTGGCCCAGTCTGTACCATGTTATCACACTGACCAATCACAGCTAGCAACACAATTGTTAACAATGGACGGCTTGAAAGGAAGCCATATATTGTATACAACTGTCATGTGATGTGCTATGATTGGTTACCAGCAGGCCGGTACAGTGATCGGTCATTGGCTGTGTCAAGTGGATGCAGTCGATGACAGAGGCTAAACAAGGCTAATGGTTTTCAGAAATGAGATCTTATGCTAAATTGGAGTTGTAAATATTATTGTGTGGCATTGTGTGGTTTTCAGAAATGAGATCTTATGCTAAATTGGAGTTGTAAATATTATTGTGTGGCATTTGTTGTATCAGTTTCCAGCCAAAAATGCCAAATTTTGTCAAATTTGGCTGGACAACGTCTAGCTAGGTTATTATGAGTTGCATTTACGGTTTATTTAATCTGTACATGGTTTACTATGAGGCCCTTTTGTCTGGTTCTTGCTCTGTTTTTAAACACAGTTCCAATAGTTTTGTATAAAAGTAAATTCTATGTGATACTGTTACATGATTTTATACGGTTGGCCTGCATGAGAAAATAGGATTTTTTGTACTCACCGTAAAATCCTTTTCTCCGAGTCCATGGACGGACACAGCTCTTTAAATCTTGACAAGTGGGTTATGTTCCCTGTTATGTCCCACGTGTCAAGAATTAAGAGGCGGTGTCCGTCCATGGACGAGATAGGTTTTAATTAAGACACAAAGTATTCCTCGCCAAAATATTGCATCACAAGGCCCTAGACTATTTGTCCCATCAAAAAATGTAGGTCCAGCAATGTACAAGACAGAGCAGAAGAGGCTTGTATGTAACAAATTAAAGATCCAACGGTAAGTGATTATTCTGAGGATACTCCAGAACAGGCACATCGTGATGAAAGACTTGACAAGACAATCCTGACTGCGTCTCCACTGCTAAGTTGCGCACAGACATAAAGGCAAGCTGCCCAATTGCTGTCTTTCAGCAAGTACAATTTGCACATGGCTTTATCAATATCTCTGGTGCTGAATTTCAAACAGACTATTTGGTTTCCAGTCGATTAAGCCTTAAGCTGTCAGCAAACAGGACTTTTAAGTTAATTTTGAGCCACTGGAAATCAGCTCAGGGGTTGAGAAAGGACAGAGTCGTGTGCCACCAAGGAAAAGACAGTTTAATTGCTGCTCTATTGCTGTAATATGCGGCAACCTGTCTGCTGGATTGTGGTTTGTCAATTAATCACATGTTAACGGTTAACGCAGTGAGTCTATGGTGTATGTGGCTGAGAACGGGGAAAACAGACGGTTGTGTTCCCTTGGTAAATGCTTCCAGGTCCTTGAGCAATGTAATTACAATGTATTACAATGTAATATAGCTGCAATTTGCATCCCTAAAAGGAGGATATTTATTTCTACCTACAACATTCACGGCCTAGTTTTTTTTATTTTTTTTTATTTAATCAACTTTTTTGCCCTTTTTCACACCCAATTCTTAAAGGGGTTGTAAAGATTTTATTTTTTTTCTAAATAGGTTCCTTTAAGCTAGTGCATTGTTGGTTCACTAACCTTTTCCTTTGTTTTCTTTGTCTGAATTTCTCACTTCCTGTTCCTCCTCAGTAAGCTGTTCTGGCTGACTAACCACCGCTCGGATGATGGGGGCAAGTTTACGGAGGAGAAACAGGAAGTGAGAAATTCAGACAAAGAAAAAAAACATTTTGAAGGGAAATTGAAGGAAAAAGGTAAGTGAACCAACAATGCACTAGCTCAGGGATCCTCAAACTACGGCCCTCCAGCTGTTGCGGAACTACACATCCCATGAGGCATTGTAAAATTCAGACATTCACAGACATGACAAGGCATGATGGGAATTGTAGTTCCTGAACAACTGGAGGGCCGTAGTTTGAAGACCCATGCACTAGCTTAACCACTAGAGGGCCGCGCTATAGACAAAAGACGTCCATAGCGCGGCTCTTAAGTGCCAGGTGGACGTCTTTGGACGGCTTTTTATGTGCATTACCTGCGCGCGCCACTGGGGGGCGGGCAGCGGGTAAACACTGTGCCGCCGCATCACTGAGGATCCGATGCGTGTACCTGGCGGCCGCGATTACCGCCGGGTGCATGCAATCCGCGGTGACACAGCAGGGATGTGGAGCTCTGTGTGTAAACACAGAGCTCCACGTCCTGTCAGAGGAGACCGATCTGTGTCCCTTGTACATAGAGACACAGCATCGGTCACCTCCCCCAGTCACCCCCCCACACAGTTATAACACTCACAAGGAATACATTTAACCCCTTCCCTGCCAGTCACATTTATACAGTAATTAGTGCCTTTTTATTAGCACTGATCGATGTATAAATTGTGAATGGTCCCAAATTTGTGTCAAAAGTGTCCAATATGTCCGCCGCAATATCGCAGGCCTGACAAAAAAAAAAAATTGCAGATTGCCGCCATTACTAGTAAAAAAATTTAAAATAAATCTATCCCCTATTTTGTAGGCGCTATAACATTTGCGCAAACCAATCAATATACGCTTATTGCGTTTTTTTTAACGAAAATATGTAGAAGAATACGTATCAGCCTAAACTGAGGAAAAAAATATGTTTTTTTTTTTTTAAATTGGGATATTATTATAACAAAAAGTAAAAAATATTGTCTTTTTTTTTATTGTCTTTTATTGTTTATAGCGCAAAAAAAAAAAAAAAAAAAAACGCATAGGTGATCAAATACCACCAAAAGAAAGCTCTATTTGTGGGGAAAAAATAATAAAAATATAATTTGGGTACAGTGTTGTATGACCGCGCAATTGTCATTTAAAATGCGCTGAAAGCTGAAAATTGGTCTGGGCACGAAGGGGGTTTAAGTGCCCAGTAATGAAGTGGTTAAAGGAACCATTTAGAAAATAAAAAAACAAACCTTTACAACCCCTTTAACTCTATGTTCCTATGACCCATCCCCTTCTCCATATACTAAATAGACCAAAACTTGTGGGCACTTGACCATCACACCTATGTTGGCTTGTTGGACATTCCATTCTAAAAGTATGGGCATTAAATATGGTGTTGCGCCCCCCCCCCCCCCCTTGCAGTTTTAAAAGTCTCCATTCTTCTGGGAAAACTACTTGATATTGGCAAACTTCTTTGGGAATGTGTGCCCATTCAGCAAAAGGAGCATTTATTAGGTCTGGTATTGATGCTAAAAAAGAAAACTTGTCTTGCAATTGGTATTCCAATTCATCCTAATCCCAGTAGCATTGAGGTCAGGGCTCTATGCAGGACACTCAAGTTGCTAGACACCAAACGTGTCTTTAAGGAGTTGGCTTTGAGTACCTGAACTCAAATTTGGATGGGTGTCCAGATACTTTAAAGCCTTGTACACACGATCAGTCCATCCGATGAGAACGGTCTGTTGATGAAGCTGACTGATGGTCTGATGTGCCTACACCATCAGTTAAAAAAACGATGGTATCAGAACGCGGTGATGTAAAACACAACAACGTGCTGAAAAAAATGAAGTTCAATGCTTCCAAGCATGCATCGACTTGATTCTGAGCAAGCGTGGATTTTTAACCGATGGTCGTGCCTACTAACGATCGGTTTTGACCTATCGGTTAGGAATCCATAGGTTCATTTTAAAGCAAGTTGGTTTTTTTTTAACCCAAGATTAAATAATTAAATAACATGATCGGTTTTGACCAATGAAAACGGTCCATCAGACCGGTGTCCTCTGGCTATCCTATTGTGTGTACGAGGCCTTAGGCATACGATGTCATTTGCTGGTTGCAAACGCTGATTGCTTTGGGTTTTCTTCAGGTACAGTTGTTGTTACCTAGGTAACTTCTTTTTGGTAATTTGCATCCCTCTTTTGCTTACTTGTTGCTCCAGGAGAGTTATTTCCAAACATGCGTTCACAGCATGAATATGCGTCCCCGTTCACATATTCAGGTGCGAATTAGGTAAGAATCTTTACCTGAATTCGCACCTGAATCAGAACCAAAGACGCACAGGACCCTTTTTTAATGTGGATTGCGGCTGCCCCGGAGCTGTGTGAACTGGTGTTCTGTCGAGAAGTGTCTGGGACAAACTGCATGTGCACAGTTTGAGTTTACGATCAGCTGTTGTGGCGGCGAGATGGCGCCTGCGCACAATAGCCGACAGAAGAAATGTTTCTGTCAGATTGCGCAGGCCGAGGCACGTTCATGTTGATGAGACGCTGATTTTTACATAATGGGGGTGAATTACTGAATGATGGGCAGTGCTGCTAAGATGGGGGCATATTTTTAAATGATGGCCAGTGCTTCAAATCACATTCTGATAGTAAAACCCACCCTTCAGTTGACTCTGCTGTTGTGGTGTTCCGCAAGCGTCCAGGCAGAATAGCATAAAAAAGATGCGTTTTGCTGCACTGCCCATCATTTAATAATTCGCCCCTATCATGTCCCTGAACACGGCTCGCAAAGGCACAATCTGACACAAAAATGTCTTCCGTCTGCAGGCGCCGTCTCGCCGTTACAACAGCTGATCCTAAAATCAGCTGTTGTGCTGCGCATGCACCGTTCGTCTCTGGCACTTCTCGATAACTAGCACTATCTGATGGAACACCGGCTTCATCAAGTGCCAGTCACATTCTACTGTCATGCGAATTAGATGCAGTAAAATTCACATCCAATTTGCATATGTGTGAACCCAGCCTTAAGGCTAATGTGGTAATGTAAGAAAGAATTATCTCATTGCCATAAATGAAGGAATTCTCTCATCTAAACCTGCCTTGAAAGTTTTTTTTTTTATTATTTCAATTCAAACAATACAGGTTACATCAAGCCACCCAATGTGGACAGCAACCGGCCCAAAGGGTGCCGGCATATACAACAAGGAAAAAAGAGAGAGAGAAAAAAAAAAAAAGAAAACACACATAATAGGTACAACAGAAAAAACATCACAAAAACAAAACCTGTGCAACATCCCCTCCAATGCTTGCCCAGACAGGTACAGAAATTTGCCGACCTCCGTGCAGAGGCAGTCAACTTAAAGCATGTGTACAGTCCCACCGGATACTATACTTATAAATTACTCCCCCAGGACCCCCCTCCCCCCCACAATCAGAGAAATAGTTCAATAAACCGGAGAGCTCATAGACCCTCAGAATTTTAGCAAAAAGACTCCACCATCCCTCACTCAATCAGATACTGTATGAATGGAAGCCAACCACCCCTCCCCCCCCAAACCTCATCAAATTTAGTCAGGGCCCCCCTATTCAAGTACGTAGCCTTATAGAAGGGGACAGCTTTATTAACCAGTACTTTCCAAGACTCCAAAGTAGGCGCTACATTGCTCTTCCAGGATAAAATAATACGTTTTAGCATAGAATAGTAACAAGGTAGGGAGGGTCCGTATAGCTCTGGTCGTGGCCAAGGGCTCCACTTTATGCAAAAGACATACCTCGATGGACATGGGGATAGAAATGGAAGTGACCTCCCTGATACAGGAGGCAATTGATTGCCAGTAGGATTGTATTGATGGGCATTCCCAAAAGATGTGTAGAAAGTCAGCCATGGGTGCCGCACACCTCCAACACTGAGTTACTAGTCCCAAACATTCGAACCAACCTGGCAGGGGTAAGATAAATTCTATGCAAATATTTGTACTGTATTAATCTGTCCCTGCTAGAAACTAAATAATGAAACGTAGTCCCCCACAGGTCGTCCCAGTAGGGTGATCACATTTCCAAACTGCCATTCAGGGACACCCCCCCCCCTTCCTAAAAAAAGATCATTTTTTTTATACCTTTCTTTGTGACCCCCATAGATTTCACTGGTTCATTATGGGACCTGTAGTTCTTCACAGGTTGGGGGGGGGGGCACATCTTCAGTTCTGAGGGGTTCATGGTGGGACCTGTAGTCCTTCACTTTTTGGGGTCACATCCCCCCAAAAGTGAAGGACTACAAGTGCCAGCATGAACTTCTAATATCTAAAGCTGTGACCCCCCCCCCCAAATTTGAAGGACTACAACACCCAGCATGAACCCCTGAGATCTAAGGGTGTGATCCCATAGATTTCACAGGTTTATGCTGGGACCTGTAGATCTTCACTATTTGGGGGGCGAGGGGTGTCACATCTTCAGATCTGGGGGGGGGGGGTCATGCTGGATCACCCCCCCCCCAAAGTAAAGGACTACCAGTCTCAGCATGAACCCCTGATATCTAAAGATGTGACCCCCCCTTCCAAATTTGAAACTCCCAGCATGAACCAGTGAGATCTAAGGGTGTGACCCCATAGATTTCAAAGGTAATGCTGGGACCTGTAGTTCTTCACTAGTTGGGGTTCGGGGGGTGTCACATCTTAAGGGATTCATGCTGGGACCTGTGTCAGTTTCATTCCGGGACACTGTATTGTCCCAGAGTGAAGGTGCCCGGGACAGAACGCGGGACTGTCCCGGACAATCCGGGACACATGGTCACCCTACATCCCAGTCATCCCTGTCCTGCCTTGAAAGTTTAAATGTGACTAATAATATATGAAACAGAGAATGAGGAAGTTGCACCGCACAGGCTTCACAAAGCAGACCCACCACTCCTCATGATAGGGACCATGAATCCTGGCTACAGTAATTGCTGTATACCCAGGTTAAGTGGTTGCTGGTTATTAGTAGTTGACTAGCTGGTGTTATTTGTTTGATCAATTGATCTTTAAAGTGTAAGGTGGAGGCAAACAGCCAAAGTACAATGGAAATAGTGAAGTGTGAACTGTAAAAATGTGTAATTCTGTTCAGCAAGTTTTCTAATCCATCACAGAAAAGAACACATGAGAACTCACACCACGGAGCATGCAGAAGAGAAGGAAAACTAAACATGCTCAACAAAAGAAGGTTTTCTCCTCAAAAGATATCTACACCACAAAGGTTAGATAATACTATAAATACATTTACTATTTTGCGATTGAAAAATATACTTTATTGGAATAACATCATCATGTATCCCAAGGAGCATGTTACAGTACAGATAACACACAAATGCAATAATAAAAACCTTTTCACCAGTGCCTTCTTATAAGACCACCTACCCAGAGAGGTAGATACCCCAATCTGTGCTCACTCACCCCCTTCCTGCTTTGGTGTCGGAGCTTGCCCAAAGCAGGTGATATTAGTTTTCCCCTCCTCTATATGATAATATCTGTGCCTGGTGATTTGACGTTCAGACCTGAGGACTGTCACATACTACCCAATACACAGAAACTCTGCTGTGTTACAGCAATGGAACAAAGCCAATGACAGAGCAAGGAGACAGTGAATGAATGCAGATAGGCTAGTGCCAGGGGCGTCGTTAGGCACTGGCTGGGGGGGGGCTGGAGCCCTGAATGTGCCCCCGAAAAGCCCCGAGTATCGATAATACCCAATAGCATTATTAGCCCCGAGCCGTTTCCATGGGCGACGGGGAACGATCTTGTGCTTATGGATGACGTACATAGTCCCGCCTCCGGGGACCCGGCTTCTATGATGGATGTCCCACTAGTCCAATGCCGAGAACGCGGGACGTGTGACGTCCATCATAGGCGCCGCCGGGTCCAGGAGGAGGCACGAATGACACTGCAGGCTTGCTGGGTACGGAGATCACCACTCGCGAGTGTGTAAATGGCCGAGCAGTGGAGCGAGCGTCTCACGTCATCCTGGCTCGACTCTCTCCCTGATGCGTGTAGCCTGCTGTGAAGTGGTCAGTATGAGCTGTCTAGGCTACACTACGAGTAAGGCAGGTAAGGCTGAGCTGCAAAGGTCACATGTCACGGGGGTCTTTGTATGTGTCAGGGCCCAAGGGGATCAGTGTATATGTGTCACCATGGGGGATCAGTGTATATGTGTCACCATGGGGGATCAGTGTATATGTGTCACCATGGGGGATCAGTGTATATGTGTCACCAGGGGGGATCAGTGTATATGTGTCACCATGGGGGATCAGTGTATATGTGTCACCAGGGGGGATCAGTGTATATGTGTCACCAGGGGGGATCAGTGTATATGTGTCACCAGGGGGGATCAGTGTATATGTGTCACCAGGGGGATCAGTGTATATGTGTCACCAGGGGGGATCAGTGTATATGTGTCACCAGGGGGGATCAGTGTATATGTGTCACCAGGGGGGATCAGTGTATATGTGTCACCAGGGGGGATCAGTGTATATGCGTCAGGGGAGTCAGTGTAGGGGTCTGGTAGGTCAGTTTAGTGGTCAGCATGGATGGACACTGGTGACCCAGGCAGCATCCAACAAGTGAGCCTACCCCCCGCCAAGGAGTCAATTCTCCAAATCCCCCCACCCCCCCCCCCGCGCGCGCCGTCGCCGGGCTTGGATTTCGGGCTGAAGCCCCTGGTCTTTTTCATTCCTAGCAACGCCCCTGGCTAGTGCAGAGGTATTGAATTAAAATTCATACATAGAGGTCCGGTCAGTACAGCCCCCTTCACATCCCCCTTTCCATAGCATTTCACTCTTTACATGGCCTGCCTTAACAATACAGCCCATCCACCTTTACGTCAGTGTGATCATGCCTCCCCCTCCCCTTCCAGTTCTGCCTTTCGTAGAAGAGGGCAGAAGGAGTGATCAGTCTGGATGAAGGGTGGGCGCTTTCCAACCTCTCTTGATAATAAGGGGCTGATTGGTTGCTTGGACTGCCCCGTGTCATAGAAACCAATCAACCGCTTGTAAAAGTGGTGTTCAACCCCCCAAAAATTGACTGAGTGGTGTTCAACCCCCCTCCTAATTGACTGAGACACAGCAGCGCCATTGGCTGCCGCTGCTGTCAAAGTCAGCTAGCCAATCAGGAGAGAGAGGGGGGGCCGGGTCAGGGCTCTATGTTTGAATGCGCACAGGGAGCTGTGTCTCGGAGCCGGGCCAAGGATCACATAACAGAGACCCGATAAAAGGAGTATCCGGGCTTCTCTATGCAAATCCACTGCAACAGAGCAGGTAAATATAACATGTTTATTATTTGTATTGGAAAAAATAACGAGACTTTACAATCATTTTAAGGCTTTAGAACCACTTAAAGCACAAGACCAAAATGTGTCTTGCATACAATTTTGATAATACAATATGAGATTGTTAAATTATGAATTATTATTTATTCTGCTTATGAAGTAGACTGCAAGACATAATGTGATCTAGGCCTTAATGGGCTGCTTTTGGGCACAGTGTACCACTGATTATTTATCCCCTAACTTTTTGATTTACAATTTTTATTATATCTGTATTTGTCTCATAGCCTTAACTTTTCCAGCCTTTGTTTAAAGACAGACTGAGGTACAATTTACAGTTCTATTGAAGGAATTTTCACATAACTGTAATAAATTCTGGGTTTTTATATCCACCTATAGTTTTGCATATAATAAGTATAAAGTTTACTATGGTTATGGTTTCTCAGGATGCACTAAAAATCAATTTGAACCTTTGGAAACTATAAGTATACTACTATAAATATTGCACGATAGGTGCCTCATTAGGAGATTATTTGGAAACCCTTATACGATTATGAATCGTGCTGCCCACATTTCTGGTGATATTTGGGCATTAACCAAAAATAATCAAAAGTCCAAAAAGTGTCCTACCGTCACCCACAGAGGCCCGTAAGCATGTGTTAGACCAAGGGTAGGAAATCCTGGGCCCTCCAGTTGTTTTGAAACTACAAATCTCATGAGACATTGCAAAACCCTAAAGCCTCGTACACACGATCGGATTTTCCACAGACAAAGAGTCAGGCTTTTGTCCAAAGGGCATTGGCCATGAACTTGTCTTGCACACAAATGTTACACAATTGTCGGCCAACGAACACGAACGTAGTGACGTACTACGTGAGATTTCAGCTCTTGAGGGCCACCATTTGGGCACCTTCTGCTAATGTCGTGTTTGGCGAGCATTGATTCCGAGCATGCATGTTTGTACTTTTGACTGATGGACTTGTGTACACACGATAGGAAAATCTGACATCAGAACGTTGTCCGAGCAAAATGTATTAGCCTGTCACCCAACATTTGTCGGCAGAAAATTGGACAACAATTGTCTGTATGGAGCGTACAAACAGTCAGATTTTAGGCCAACAGTCTGTCATTATACAATTCCCATTGGAAAATCTGATCGTGTGTACAAGGCTTAACAATCACAGGCATGACTCCTAGAAGCAGAGGCATCAAGGGATTTGCAGTTTCACCACAGCTGGAGGACCAAGGTTGCCTACCCCTGTGTTAGACCATAGACCGATGGAAATTCGGCCAGTTCAGCAGAAACCAGCTGAATTTCAATCCATGTATGGGCAGGCTGGTTGTACTGAAGTTGTTCCATTAATTGTAGGGCTGTGGAAATTAACTATTAATTCATCGATTAATCTTTAATTTTTTTAATCGATCAAAATTCTATTGATTGGTACTCACTTCTCCGCCAGCTTCTGGGCCTTCAGGGAGTTCTGTCGAAAATCCGGTCACATCACATCACCGGCGGGGCTTGCCGTGTCCATCTGAAGGGCTCCTTTGCTGTGCCTTCATATCTGCATGCCGGCGGGACCTTAAAATCTGCCACATGCAAGGGCTGTTACACTTCTCTCTATCACTTCCCTCTATCAACTTGGGATTCTACAACCATCCACTGGGAGTTGTGATAGTTCCCTTCACGGGACATCTACATGCTGATGGACTGATGTTAACCCCTCCTCATCTGGATTCAGCAGTGGTATCATTGTACACATTTTTATACCAGTATCATACTTAGCTACATGTATTTATGACTGCTTTTGCTACCGTTTGGTATTACTCGCACCATTTTTACAGTTTATGTAGCTACATCGATTTTATCTCGAGTGCAATATTTTGTTACCTACTTGAAGACTATAAAAGTTTTAATGCTATTCCCATCGAGTGCTGCCTTTGTGTTTTTTGTATCCTGCTCTCCATTTTTCCAGTGGTTGGTAGCTGCACTGGGAATAATTGATTGAAATTAGTCGATTAATCGATTTAAAAAAAATTTAATCAGTAACAGCCCTAAATGATTGACTTCAATACAACCAGCCTGTCCAGTTTATTTCACCTGATCACTGTAGGTGGCTATAAGTGATCAGGCAAAAAGAAAAACCCCTGACAGGCTGGTTGTATTCTAGTGGTGGATAAGGCACCCTGCATTTCCCTGCTTGCATAACACAACAGTGCTGCAGGAGGGATTCCCGTTAATAGGGAAATTAAGCAATTTTCTTTCCTTCAACCCGTGCTTGAAGGAAACAATATTGCATAGTGCATAAAAGTTAGGGTTGTTCCAGCTGCCATTTTGTCGTGTTCATTCCATGGCAAGCCATAAATAATGCAGAAACTGGAGCAGGCAAAAGGATGCAAAAATGAAGAGTCACAAAAAAGGAGGCAAAATGTTATTACAATTTACCAGAGAAAATAAAGAATATACAGTATGTCACTGGCAGAGCATTGAATCTTTCTGTACTTTACTCATTTTCTCCCTAAAACATTTTCATGCCTTAGCAGTTTTGTAATATGTTTAAAATATAAATGCCGAGATGAAAAAGACAAGCTAAAGCAAAATGAAAAGCAATAAAACACAAGCACTGAGCAGTACGAAGGGCATTAGCAGAGCAGATCCAGTTAAGCAGCAGCACTGGTGACAAAGATGAAAAAATCTTTAAAATATTCCACGTGGTAAAGACTTTAACATCGATGTCTGAAATGGCCATTTAATTTCTCTGCGGTATGGACGGGCACACAACAAAGCGAAAATCTCTCCTCGCTCTACGCAGTCAGTCACTGCCTCTTGAATGTGATTGCTTTACTCACACATTTAATAATTGCAGGTCAAACACTACAGGCTCTCACCCGGGCTGCACAGAGACCTGGAGACCTGGCTACTTTTGGCAGCTAGACTAAATGGCCCATAGGAACAAAGCACAGTCTCTATGAGAAGTACTAGAGAATTATGGGAAACATATGGCTATGGAGCCAATGAGGTTTAACAGCTTAAAGGAGTTGTAAAGGAAACATTTTTTTTGCCTAAAATTAATGTCTGCAATATAGACAGACAGAATAGTGTAATGATTCCGTTAAAAAAACAGTAAATACCTATTAAATTCCTTCATCTATATCACCTCCGGTGTTCTAGTTTCTGTTCTCTCATTCACTTCCTGGTTTGCGGCGCTCGATCATGTAAGAACTAAATTTCCCAGTATGCATTGCGGCACACCCAGTAATTCACACCTCCTTGAAGTCTCTAACACGTAGAGAGCGTCCTGCCGCACAGATGTAGTTCCCAGGAGGGGGGCGAGCACGTCACTGACCACCGCAGTAAAGTCTCCCTTCACGGTGGTGAGTAACAATCAGACAAGCAGGAACTGAACAGAACAGAGAAGAAATAGAGCAACTTCTGAGCAAAAACGAACAAGGAAGTGAAAAGAGGAATGTCTGGAATTTCCTTTACAACCCCTTTAAAGGAGAGCTACTTTTTATTTTTATTAAAAACTTCCCTCACCGTACATTTTTTTGTTTTAATCCATTGATACATACCGGCTACAAATCCCAAAAATTCCAGCTGTCTTCTGGCACCTTACATGATCTTTTTTGGCAATCTAATACTTCAGGAAGCAGCACATACATAATCACGTCCATTCTTCTCTCTGCAGTATTGCACTGTGAGCCCAGGGGGAGGACAGAGCCGCAACTCCAGGGGGCGTGTCTATGACACTACTGTCATTTTACCAGAAAGCGCATCTGCAGACTCAAGGGTGTTTTTATGGAGAGCAGTATAGGAGAGGAACGAATTTTGCAGAGCCTTCATATTATTTTGCAACATGATGGGTGATTTTGTTACCGAAACTTGAGTTTATATTTTTTTGTAGTGACAGATCAGAGCCCATTTCTTTTTTAATTGTGGTTTGTGTTCCTGCTCTAGGTAGGGACCGAATTGGAGAAAAAAAAAAATCGAACGTTTTCAGTTGTGACAATTGATACACCAATGGGGCCATTTCCTCTCATTTTCTGACTTATCTTCATGACAGGAAATGATGTCCCCTCCACGGCACACAGATAGCATAAAGCCTCATACACACGATCAGACTTCCATCTGACTTTTCCGTGGATTTCTGTCCAAAGGGTGTTGTCTGTGAACCTGTTCTGCATACACAAGGCAGGACATTTTCAGCCAACTTTCATTAAATCACGTGGTTTTCGGCTCTTTACCGCCACCCTTTGGGTAACTTCTACTATTGTTGGCTGATCTTTAGCATTGGTTCTGAGCATGCGTGTTTGTACTTTGGACTTTTTGGATTTGGATTAGCCAACGTAGGACATTTGTTGCTGAAAAGTTTAAGAGCATTCACACCGAACATTTGTCTGATAAAAAATCTAAAACAATTGTCTGATGGAGCGTACACACGGTCGGATTGTCCGATCAAACAGGTCCATCTGACATTTGTTGTCAAAAATTCAAATCATGTGTATGGGCCTTAAAGCCATTACGCTTTACCTGTGCTGTAAACCAGATGTGTTCTTGATGGCCTAGGGCAGGGATATGCAATTGGCAGACCTCCAGCTGTTGCAAAACTGCAAGTCCCACCATGCCTCTTGGTGTCATGCGTGTGGCTGTCAGAGCCTTGCTATGCCTCATGGGACTTGTAGTTCTGTAACAGCTGGAGGTCCGCTAATTGCATATCTCTGACCTAGGGGCATAAAGGAATTATTGTTATGGCTGCGTCGCCGATCCTAAAATGAGGAATAAATTCTATGTTTCTGGAAGGATGGAAGTGAGAAAAGATCAAACTATCAATGCCCCCCTCTTCCCTCCCCATACAACAACCCCTGTAAAAATTACAGCTACCATTTAAAGTGGTTGTTAAGGTAGAAGGTTTTTATTTTTTTATATCTTAATGCATTCTGTGTGCAGCAGCCCCCCTCTTACCTGAGCCCCATTCACTCTATTTTTGTTTATAGCGCAGAAACTAAAAACCGCAGAGGTGATCAAATACCACCAAAAAGAAAGTTCTATTTGTGGGGAAAAAAGGATGCCAATTTTGTTTGGGAGCCACGTCACACGACCGCGCAATTGTCAGTTAAAGCGACGCTATAGCTTCCTTTACCTTAGTGCAGTCCTCCTTCACTTTTGCTTTTAAATGTTCTTATTTCTTCTGAGAAATCCTCACTTCCTGTTCTTCTGTCTGCAACTCCACACCGTAATGCGAGGCTTTCTCCCTGGTGGCCTCTTGAGGGGGGAGGGGGCGAACAAGAGGGTCAGGACGCCCACTAACGCACAGGTCCTTTCTCTATCTGCAAAGTAGAGAGTGTCCTGACCCTCCTGCTCACCCCTCCCCCCTCAAGAGGCTTTCCCCACACCAGGGAGAAAGCCTCGCATTACTGTGTGTAGTTACAGACAGAAGAACAGGAAGTGAGGATTTCTCAGAAGAAAGAAGGACATTTAAAAGCAAAATGGAAGGATGAGGTAAGTGAAGGAGGACTGCACTAAGGTAAAGGAAGCTATTTAGGTTTTTTTTTTTACCTCTTTAACCCCTTTAACCGCTTAATGCCCGGCGCACGACTATGTATGTCCACAGAATGGCATGTACAGGCAGATGGGCATACATGTACGTCCCTGCCTTCTTGCGGGTCGGGGGTCCGATCGGGACCCCCCCGCTACATGCGGCGGGCGTCTTACCTCTGGGAGCGATCCGGGATGAGGGGACGGCTGTTTGTTTTTGTCCGCCCCCTGGTGATCACTCCCAGCGAATCCGCAGAGCCTCCGCCCTGCACTTCCTCTGCCTGTGTAATGTAAACACTGGCAGAGGAAGTGATGTCAGCTCTCCTCTCGGCGGTATTTTCAATCCGACGAGAGGAGAGAAGCCATCACAGTAAGTCGCACCAACACTACACTGGCTTCAATGCCCCCCCTCTTCCCTCCCCATACAACAACCCCTGTAAAAATTACAGCTACCATTTAAAGTGGTTGTAAAGATAGAAGTTTTTAATTTTTTTATATCTTAATGCATTCTGTGTGCAGCAGCCCCCCTCTTACCTGAGCCCCATTCACTCTATTTTTGTTTATAGCGCAAAAAATAAAAATCGCAGAGGCGATCAAATACCATCAAGAGAAAGCTCTATTTGTGGGAAGAAAAGGATGCAAATTTTGTTTGGGAGCCACGTCGCACGACCGCGCAATTGTCTGTTAAATCGACGCAGTGCCGAATTGTAAAAACGCCTCTGGGCATTTAGCAGCATATTGGTCCGGGGCTTAAGTGGTTAAGCTTAGTTCACATATGGTGTTAATTTTATTTTATTAATTTTTTTCCGGTGATATTTTGATCAGATAGATGGAATGGATTTAATTTGCCGAAAGTCTTATTTTCCTAAAGATTGGTTTACAACTAAACATATACAAAGTGCAACAGTATCTGTATAGGATACCTATATGACATGACTGCCCTGGTGGCTCAACACTGAAAACTGAGTGCTTAAACACCACTGATCACACGGGTCCACTCTGAGCACAGAGATGTGCCTGTCAGTACACTCTGTACTCAGCCCCTCAGTGCCAAACTGTGAAGGGGGTGGGAGGGCAGAGAGGCGGAGCCAACTGCCGGTCAGGCATCTGGGCGGATCCCAATATTATTGTCGGGATTCCTGCATGGCCTGGACTCTGTAACGTCACCTGACAGCAGACTTTAGCTCCGCTGTTGACTGAATATGGGTCACAGAAGTGCAGAACTAAAGGGGTTCTAAACCTTCCTGTTTTTTCACCTTAATGCATCCTATGCATTAAGGTGAAAAAAAATATCCAACGCTTACTGGCCCCCCAGCCCCCCTCCCCTGTTTACTTACCTGAGCCCTCGAAAGTCCCGCGTCGAGAACGCGCTGGCTTCTATGCTCTTCTAGGCCCGCGTTTCTCGGCTCTTCATTGGATAGATTAATAGCAGCACAGCCATTGGCTCACACTGCTGTCAATCAACTCCAATGACACAAGGGGCCGGAGGGATGGGGCCGAGTCCTGTAGTTGGCAGCTATGGACGCCAAATATAGGACTCGGGAGCTCGCCCGCAAATTAACCCCCTTGGGAGAGCGCTTCCGAGGATCGGGGCCACTCTTTGTAAAACGAGCTGCACAGTGAAGGCAAGTATGACATGTTTGTTATTTAAAAAAAAAAAAGTGAAGCTTTAGTATCACTTAAAGAGGGATTCCACCCGCAAATTGTTTTTTTTTTTTTTTTAAAGTCAGCAGCTACTAACAGTGTAGCTGCTGACTTTTAATAAGGACACTTACCTTGTCCTACTTGCCCGCGCTGATGGCCCCCCTGATGCCGGTCCCACGATCGATCCAGGTCCCGCGCCGCCATTCACTTCACTGCGCATTTCCTACTGCGGCTGCGTGAGTCTCACACTGGCTTGTGAATGGGCGGCTGCTCTCTGAGAACAGACGCAGTTCCCAGAAAGCAGCGCACCCCATTCACAAGCAGAAGAAGCAGAAGAAAAGACACCGCGGTGTGGAAGAGGCAGATTATGGACTTCCGCATAGCAACAGGTATTTCGGGTGAGTATTCATTTTTTTTTTTTCACTGTTTTTTTTATTTTATTTTTTTTAGGACTTTTGCCCAAATGTTGTTTTCCTGGGTGGAACTCCGCTTTAAGTGGACTTCTATGACCCACGGGAAAATTATGGCCAAAATAGCTTTCCGGTTTACCATTGGCTTAAGGGAGGGATTTCTAGTTCCTTTCAGCACACTTCACTGCCCGTCAGGCTATTATATTTTCTCATTTGAACTTAGCACAAACTGATATGTTATAAAACACACACACACACACACACACACACACACACACACACACACACACACACACACACACACACACACACATATATATATATATATATATATACACACACACATACAGTACAGACCAAAAGTTTGGACACACCTTCTCATTCCAAGAGTTTTCTTTATTTTCATTACTATGAAAATTGTAGATTCACACTGAAGGCACTAAATACATAACAAAAAAGTGTGAAACAACTGAAAATATGTCATATTCTAGGTTCTAGTAGCCACCTTTTGCTTTGATTACTGCTTTGCACACTCTTGGCATTCTCTTGATGAGCTTCAAGAGGTAGTCACCTGAAATGGTCTTCCAACAGTCTTGAAGGAGTTCCCAGAGATGCTTAGCACTTGTTGGCCCTTTTGCCTTCACTTTGCGGTCCAGCTCACCCCAAACCATCTCCATTGGGTTCAGGTCCGGGGACTGTGGAGGCCAGGTCATCTGGCGCAGCACCTCATCACTCTTCTTCTTGGTCAAATAGCCCTTACACAGCCTGGAGGTGTGTTTGGGGTCATTGTCCTGTTGAAAATCAAATGATGGTCCAACTAAACGCAAACCGGATGGAATAGCATGCCGCTGCAAGATGCTGTGGTAGCCATGCTGGTTCAGTATGCCTTCAATTTTGAATAAATCCCCAACAGTGTCACCAGCAAAGCACCCCCACACCATCACACCTCCTCCTCCATGCTTCACGGTGGGAACCAGGCATGTAGAGTCCATCCGTTCACCTTTTCTGCGTCGCACAAAGACACGGTGGTTGGCACCAAAGATCTCAAGTTTGGACTCATCAGACCAAAGCACAGATTTCCACTGGTCTAATGTCCATTCCTTGTGTTATTTAGCCCAAACAAGTCTCTTCTGCGTGTTGCCTTTCTTTAGCAGTGGTTTCCTAGCATATATTCTTCCATAAAGGCCTGATTCACACAGTCTCCTCTTATCAGTTGCTCTAGAGATGTGTCTGCTGCAAAAGGTGGCTACTTTGAAGAACCTAGAATATGACATATATTTTCAGTTGTTTCACACTTTTTTGTTATGTATATAATGCCACATGTGTTAATTCATAGTTTTGATGCCTTCAGTGTGACTCTACAATTTTCATAGTCACGAAAACTCTTTGAATGAGAAGATGTGTCCAAACTTTTGGTCTGTATTGTATATATATATATATTAAACACAAGCGCACCAACACCCAACGCAACTTGGGAATAAGAAAGCACGCTTTTAACATTCCCGTTTTACTCAATCTACTATTCTCTTTACTTGCCCGACAGTGCAGAGCTGACAATCAGATCTTTTGTTTTTTATGTGTGTGATGTTTGCCGAGCCAAACTACAGTGCTGTCCGCTCCAATATATAAAGTTGACAGCAATGTAAAAAGAAAAATCAATAATAATAATTTAAAAATAAGTTGCAAAAAGACATCTACAAAGCAAACAACACAAGTGTGTACGAACGGCACGGACTTACGAGACCTGAAAAAAGACATCAATACGGAATGTGACATATGTGGATACATCCTCCCAGAACGCCAATTCACCGGCAGGAAAACAGCAGCAGTTTTACACCACCTCAAAATGAGGAGCAAAATATACTGCCCTAATATAACAGAGGTATAAACTGCTCAATGTGGGGAAAAATAAAAATCTTCTTGTCTATAATAATTAGAAATAAGGCTGAAAGTACATTATAAAAATCAGGGATGATGCAACTGATGAGATCTCACGGCGGTGAATGTAAATAGTTTTCTTATATTTAGCTCATACATTGTTACTGAATTAGAAAAAGGGCTGTAATAATACACAACATCAGAAAAATAAAGCATTTCCCCTTCCAATTATGAGACACATAAGGTCCAGGTATACCTTCTTCACTGTATAGGAGTAAACACTGAAGTTAGTGTGAAACGCGTCAGTGGTCCTAGGTTTCGTTGCTGTGACTTGTAGTGCCTGTTTACATTTTTTTTTACATTAAAGTCACGTTGGATTGGAGTGCGGCTGTCCTGATCATCTTTTGTTCTTAATATAGGTGAACCCTTACCTTGTAAAACAAACCAGTACACACACACACACACACACACACACACACATTATAAATACTAGGGTTGTCCCGATACCGATACCAGTATCGGTTAAGGGACCGATACTGAGCATTTGTGGGAGTACTTGTACTCCCGCAAACGCCCCCGGTGCCAGATCCGATACTACCCCCCCAAGCTCGCCCGCCGCCGCATACCGCAACGCTGCCGACGCCTAGTTAATCAGCACGGGGAACATTACAGCTTTCATTTAAATAGCTGTGTGTTCCCCGCCGCGCCTAGACACTCCCCCCTTGCTCGGGATTGGACGGGTGATCCGTCTATCAAAGTGCCCGAGCAAGGGGGAGTGTCTATACGCGGCGGGGCGGGGAACATACAGCTATTCAAATGAAAGCTGTAATGTTCCCCGCACGCTGATTAACTAAGCGGCGGCATCTAGGTATGGGGGGACATGGCTGCATATGTGGGGGGACATTGCTGCATATGTGGGGGACATGGCTGCATATGTGGGGGACATGGCTGCATATGTGGGGGACATGGCTGCATTTGGGGACACATTTAAAAAAGTATCGGTATTAGCGAGTACTTAAAAAAAAGTATCGGTACTTGTACTCGGTCCTAAAAAAGTGGTATCGGGACAACCCTAATAAATACTTTTTGTTGTACGTTCTCAGCTACATAAGGGGCTCAGAGAGTTGGGGTGCAGACTGTAGAGGTGTGTGTCAGCAGGAGGCACAGAACAGCAGTACAATGATCTTCCCAGTGAATGGCTGGCCTTGCTGGGGGGGGGGGGGGGGGGGGGTGTCAGCACAAGTCTGTTCATTGGAGGACAGGCAGGCTGTAGTCCCAAGTAAGAATGCAAATTAGAAAACTTACCATGCTGGGATGGATGTGCTTCCAAAGCATGGTTAGTTTAAAACAGGAGAGCAGGTGGATGGGCAGGACCAACAGGTATTTCTCACAAAACGAAGCTATGTAAAGAGAATAGGATACTACATAAAACAAGTACAGACAGACACACATCAGGACAATGTAATGTTGGGGTAAAAAACACACTATAAAAGGCGGTGAAATGCAACAGCATGTTTCGTTTTGAACACCAGTAATATTTTTTAATCTTTTATTTCTATCATGTTCTTTTTCTTATTCAATGTTTGTTTGTATACGTGCACAATCTCGAATAAAAATTATTGGAAAAACTAAAAATAAAGGTGGTGAAAGCAAAAACTGAAATTCTTCTTAATAAATATTAAAGTCTATGCAAACCCTAAAAAAAAAAAGGGGGGAGGTTGGGACTCTATATGCCTCATCTAAAGTCCCACCCTTATCCCCCCTCTTTTTGAACATTATTCAGGGATGGAGATGCGATTTAGGAGTGGAATGGAGTGCCTGCACAGATTTACCACCAATCAGTTTATTTATGCATTGTCATTTTTTTACTGGCAGACCCAGTTTGAGTTGGTCTATTTTTAGTTTGGTGGTATATTGGTTTGTTGGGCAAGTTTTTTGTTCCACTCCTACTTTTCTTTTGTTTTCCAGTGCTCTCTTTTTGCCATACCAACTATAGGTAGCGGCGGGTTTTAGGTCATCACCTGTCCTCTGCCTGTTGATTAGCACACCTGTGCTCCCTTTCAGGAGACCTTAAATTTATAGTTAGGACTGCAGCTACACAGAGTGCCGTGTCGCTGGCGCTGCAGCTTCCCAGGTATTTGCAAATGCTTGCAACTAAACCTCTATTTTTACTTACATCAGTTAGACAGATTAATTTGATTTAGCCCTGGTTCACACTGGTGCGTTTTGACATGCGATTTGGCATGTCAAATCGCATGTCAAAACGGCGGATTTTGCCGCAAATTGCCGGCAATGGCACTGTCCTAATCGGCGCGACGCTGCATCTGCGGCGCTGCACCGATTTCAAAAAGTAGTCTCTGCACTACTTTTTGCGATTTCAGCCCGCGATTTACATTGACATCTGTGCAGAAACCTGCACAGATGTCTCTTAAATCACGGCTGAAATCGGGACTGCCGGGCGGGAGTGAAATCGTGCGAGTTCAGCTGAACTCGCACGGCTTCACTCCCGCAGCCCAGTGTGAACCTGGGCTCAGTGCTTTTTGGTTGACAACTCTGAGCCTGGCCACATGGTAACAATTTTTTTCCCCATGTTTATATATAATTGCATATTGCTAAAATCGCATCTCATATAAAGTCCCAACCCCCCCTTTTTTTTATCTATTTACAGGGATGGAGGCCTATGGTAGTATCTCTATATGCCTCATCTAAAGTCCCACCCTTATCCCCCCTCTTTTGGTCTATGCAAACCCTAACTATGAAGTGTTCTTATTTGCTCCATTTCGGTTTTTTTTTAACACTTGCCGCACGTATCCAGTTATAAACAAACCATTACTGGTTCGAAAAAAGCATTGGATCATTAGTCTTGTAAAGATCTGAAGATTTTATGTAAAGGCTTTAAAGTGTTGCCTATGGAATATATAGTGTACGTAGTTGGTCACGATTCCACGGGCGTGCTCAATTTTAAAGAATGACATATTTGATATCCATTTTCTGTGTAACATGGTCTTACTTTTTTTACCAAACAATTGGGTTTAATATTGTGTTTTTGTGCATTAACTGGTTGCCGACCGCCCGCTGTCATATTACTGCGGGACGGGGAACGGGAGGTATGTGTGTAAACACATTCCGCTTGTTCCTGTCAGCGGGGGATGTATGAACGGAAGATCAGCGATTCCCCCTAGTGAGTCAACCCCCCCCCCCATACAGTTAGAATACACCAGGAACATACTTAACCCCTTTCCCGCCCCCTAGTGTTAACCCCTTCACTGCCAATGGCATTTTTATAGTAATCCAATGCATTGATCGCTATAAAAATGCCAATGGTCCCAAAAATGTGTCAAAAGTGTCCGATGTGTCCGCCATAATATCGCAGTACCGAAAAAAAACGCTGATCGCCACCATTACTAGTAAAAAAAAAATATTAATAAAAATGCCATAAAACTACCCCCTTTTTTGTAAACGCTATAAATTTTGCGCTAACCAATCAATAAACGCTAATTGCGATTTTTTTTTACGAAAAATATGTAGAGGAATGCGTATCGGCCTAAACTGAGGAAAAAAAATGTTTTTTTATTTCTTTTTTGGGGATATTTATTATAGCAAAATGTAAAAAATATTGCATTTTTTTCAAAATAGTCGCTCTATTTTTGTTTATAGCGCAAAAAATAAAAACCGCAGAGATGATCAAATACCACCAAAAGAAAGCTCTATGTGTGGGAAAAAAAGGACGCCAATTTTGTTTGGGAACCACGTCGCACGATCGCACAATTGTCAGTTAAAGCGACGCAGTGCCGAATCACAAAAAGTGCTCTGGTCTTTGGACAGCAATATGGTCCGGGGCTAAAGTGGTTAAATTACTTTATATAGATCTATACTTATCTTTAAGGCCCATACACACGGTCGGACTTTTTGCCAACAAACTTCAAAATGAGCAAGTTTTCAAAATAGTCCGACCGTGTGTACGCTCCATCGGACAAACTTTTTCGGGTTTCATCGAACAAAAAGTTTTATCTGCAAACGGACAAACTTTACCTCAACAAGATTCCGTTGGTGCTTAGTCCGACCGTGTGTACAGCAAGCAAGCGGACTTTTGTACAAAGCACAAACGCGCATGCTCAAAAGCAGAGACCAGCCAGAAGTGTTATGTCTGGTAGAACTAGCGTTCGTATTTGAAAGAGAACATTCGTGATGCGGCAAGTTCTGAAATCAAGAAAAGCAGCGCACATTCTCTTCTTTATAATGTGATAATACTAAAAGCTGCTTTGATGGTGATACTGACGGAGTAAAAACAAATGTCTTTACTTTGGATTAGTGTATTTTGGTTATATGAATCAAACATATTTCTATATTTTTTTTGTGGGTCATGTTAGCGCAACATGTCTGCTTGACGAACAGACTTTCAGAAACAAACAAAAATGCACAAAACTGAAAATCGCGAATGCACACAGACAAAACCTCTACTAACTCTCGATTAGCAGAAGGAGCCCAAAGGGTGAAGCCGGAGAGATGAACTTCTTTTTTTAAACTCTCGTCAGTGCGTTGAAATGTCACTATGTTTGTCTTTGTGCGTGTGTATGCTATGGGTGTGATCGGACAAAAATCCAAGGGAAAGTTTGTTTGATGTCCGATCGTGTGTATGAGGCTTTAGAGAGATAACCAACAGGTGGAAGGAGGTCCTGATTCTTTAGTGAGACTTCATTTAGAAAACTGTGTCCAGTATTGGAGACCTCGCTTACAAAATGATATTGATAAGATAAAACAAATCCAGAAACAGGCAGCAAAAAATGGTAAAAGGTCTGGAGATGAAACATATCATGGAGAGATCAGAGTTTTCCGCCCAATGAAGTGGGCGAAAATGTGTACCCGGCTTAAGGGTAAAACAATTGCGGCGAACAATGCCTTTTCCAGCATGATGGATCATCTTGCCATAAGGCAAAAGTGATAACTAAGACACTTGGGGAACAAAACATCAACATTTTGGGTCCATTGCCAGAAAACTCCCCAGACCTTAATCCCATTGAGAACTTGTGGTCAATCCTCAAAAGGGAAAAACCCCACAAATTCTGACAAACTCCAAGCATTGATTATGCAAGAATAGGCTGCAATCAGTCAGGATGTGGCTCAGAAGTTGATTGACAGCATGCCAGGGAGAATTGCAGATCCTGAAAAAAGAAGGATCAACACTGCAAATTTGACTCTGCATAAACTTAATGTGATTGTCAATAAAAGCATTTGACACCTAAAAAATGCTTGTAATTACACTTCAGTATACCATAGAATCATCTGACAAAAATATCTAAAAACACTGAAGCAGCAAACTTTGTGAAAATGTATATTTGTGTCATTCTTAAAACCTTTGGCCATTCCTGTACATTCATACATATGTATACTAGGGACAATTCAGACTGGAGACAAATAACCTAACAACATGTCTTTGGAGTGTGGCAGGAACCAAACTACCAAGAGGAAAGTGGACCACGCGGGCACAGGGAGAACGTGCAAACTCCATACAGATATTGCCACGGTTAGGATTCAAACCAACGACCCTATTGCTGCCAGGCGGAGGTGCTAGACATAGATTAGATTACCTTTGCTTCATTATTTAGGCATAGGGACAGGAAGTGAAAAAATACCAATGGGAAAACCTAAAATAACTAAACAACTTAGAAAAAAAAAAAAGACCTGAATTGTAATTTGACCGATTGCTAATTCTATGCTATTTAGCTGAACATGTACTAAGCAATATGGCTTTCTTGGGAAAACTAATTTAACAGTTGTAATTGACCTTCAAGCACTTGCTTTACCGTATAATGTTAATTACTGGCATCTGGTTGTAAACAGCCTGTGTTTTTTCAAGGCAAACTATAATTAGTGACGTTGAGATGTGTATTTAGTAGAGACGTTGGTTCAAGTGCAGCTCAATATTTTGAATAGTAATATCACTTTGAATGCTACACTACGGTGCAATCAATTTAAATGTTTAGCACCTCGCTATGGATTGTAAGGGAGCAGAAACTGGAAGCAGACGATCACCTCCCTACCAATTATAAGTGACCATAGAGAATATTAGAAGTTACATGGTTACTATGGGCTGGTTACTAAATAAGGTAGTTAAAATTGGTGTGGCTTACCATGATATATGCATGCAAATTGAGGAGTGCTTGACTTCCAAAAAGAACATTTCCAGTTTCAAAACCAAAAGGGACAGCATGCAAAAAATGTACAGAATGTCTGTTATTTTGACCAAATCCATCCAGTTTAACGCAAAAGAAATCTGTTCCAAGGTACTTCAAGATTGCTATATCATTATGACAATTAGGGGTATGCGCAATTTGCACGCCCGCATTTCGATTTCACCAACAAAATGAAAATATTTGGTCGTTACAAGAAAACTGAAAGAAAGTGTAGATTTTAGGTATATTAATATGTCAGTTTTCTTTTTAATCATCTTTTTTCATCTGTTCTACTCAGTGTGTTAAAAAAACACACTAGAGCCCTAGAGAATAAGATGGTGGTCGTTGCAATATTTATATGCCACACAGTATTTGCGCATCAGTTTTTCAAATGCGATTTTTAGGGGAAAGATAAAAAAGCACTTTGCTGAATTTCAATGCAAAAAACACACTATATATGACTTATTTATTGGTAAACTATTAAACAAACTACAATACTTCTCTGCATCACTCCACGTGTGGTGTGAACACCGTCTACATATGAGTGAGCAACCTACATATGCATCCACTTCTGCGTGCCAGCACAGAGGGACGGGGAGCTTAAAAATGTTGTTTTATTATTTTACTTTTCTTACACTGTGCCTTTATTTCTTTTTTGACAACCTTTACTCCTATCACATGAAAACATCCCTTGTGATCGAAATAAGGCATGACAGGTCCTCTTTATGGTGTCATCTGGGTTCTGGTGTACGTCTGCTCAAAACTGTCTCACTACGGGGCAAGACCACCAAATATGGAGGTGGGTGCCAATTTCATTGCATCCATGGAACAATTTGGGTGTAAAATTAGGTACATTTTGCCAACTTAGCGGGAACCAAGTACCAGTAAGTAAGGACTTTGTAACTGGTCTTCAATGCGAAAATATTCTGGACAGAAGACATTGTAGCTTCCCAGCTTGGCCACGCTGTATGTGCTGTAAAATAAACTTTCAATGATCTCTGTAGCTGCAGGCACTGTGGTGTAATTTATCCTCAAAAGTTTGCAGCTGAAGCAATGACAGTGTTGCTGGCTATACACTTCTTTAATTTCAGTCAATTTAGCTGTGGGTGGCCCTATCACAACCACCTAGCTCAAACTTCAATCCATAAATTGGTATTCTGACAGCTGCAGAAGCAGTGGCCATCAGAATGTATAGTGGGGATGAAATCTATTAATTTCTTGAGATGAATGGGAAAAATATTAATGTATATGGTTGACCTTAAACTCTTAAGCACAGCTCTGTATTTACATTAAAACTCCACCAAGTCAATGCTATAGGAGGGGGAGGTGAAAAATGAGATGGAACTTTCGTACTTCTGCTGTAAACTTTGAGGGTGAATCGTCCCCTCAGTGCCTTTAGCCGTGGATATCAGAGTGGGCTTACTTATAACTATAGGCACATATTTTTTTTTTCATTTTGGATTGTGCAAGGGAGGGTTATAACCCCTTTAAGGTTTATTTTTGCCCTCTTTGTCCCATTTTGAAGATGTATTTCACTAACTGTCCCATAGGCAAAACAGCCCCATAATGGTATCTCTTGGGGACTCCCAGGCCACCAGAGTTGGTGTCCCCCTCTATTACTTTTTTGGGGACAACCCAAAATGTGGGATTTATTTTCCTTTCACTTTCAATGATAATGGTAAACGGGGCAAAGAGAGAAGGTGAATCTACCTAATGGGGTCAAAGACCACAATAAAAATGGACAGGTGTTCTAAGACTTCTCCACTCCAAAACGAAAAAATAAAATAAAAAATGTTAAGCACCGACTTTGTTTATAAATTAAAATTCTGCCAAGTCAATGCTTTGAGAGGGAGCGGTAGGAAATGAGATGGGACTTTAGTACTTCTGCTGTGAATTGCTCCACAGTGCCTTTAGTCACAGAGATCAGTGCGGGCAAGTAAACTCCCCAGCATGTTATCCTATGTATCCATGCACACATAGGCTGTTATCAGCATTTTCTGGCAAAAACAAAAACAAACTAGAACTAGTGGGTTTTAAAAACGTGGCCGTTTGGCGTTCATCAGCGTTTTTGAGCCAAAAGCTTTTGTGGAAGTATAAAAAAAAAAGATAAAAAATGCTACTGCAAAAACTCATTCTACAGCTACAGCTTTGTACAGCTAATGCTATTGCCATTTTAGAATGTCCAGTGTGCACAAGGCCTTTATTTCAATATGAAGAAGCTTGTGCTTTTTTTGTGCTCTTTTGCATGTTTTCATTGAACTTTTTTGAGCATAAGCGGCTTTTTTTTCCCACAAACTCTCCCCTCAGCTAAATTTTCCTATTTGTGAGTCTTGAGTTTTTTAATGCTTTGTCATGTATTTGTGGGTACTTGAGTATCTTTTCTGCTCGAAAGCTCCACTCAAAAACACTAGTTTAGTGTAGGGGAGGTGGGGGTTCTGGCTGTAATGCCCTGAAAAAGCCATAGTGTGCATGGACACATTAGAGCTCATAAAAGCTCAAAAGCCTGTAGGGATGCAGTGTGCATGAGCCCTAAAGCTTTTACTGCTAGTCAGGAGAATGTAAATATTTGCAAAGCCCATAACTTGACAACCATGAATTCACGTAAAAAACACTTCATAAACATTTTCGTTTCATTTGAATTTGCATTCAAAGTGCCTTTTTTCGGCGGGAAAAAAATGCAAAACACCAGAAAAACGCTCAAAAACGCTGGCACCAGCGTTTTTTTTAATGCATTGAAAAAAAATAAGCTAGAAAAAGCTACACTGAAAAACGCTAATAAACGCTATAGCAAAACAATTAAAAAAACTTAAAAGGCTCCCTGCAAAGCTACTGGTGTTTTTTATAGCTTTTTTTTTTTTTTTTTTTTTTTTTTTTAGCTTCTGTGTGTGCATGGAGCCCAACAATGCTACAAAATGCAAAGGATCATTAGTGAGGATGATTTTTGTCCTGCAGGAAAATATGTTCAGGAAAATATTTGCCCAATTATCAGCCACTTTGTGATTGGTTTGTCCCTGAAAATAACCAAATGTCTCGCAGGATGATCAGGCCCTTTTTTGAACTGTGAACACAAGTTCCTTCTATGACCAACCTAAAGGCCCGTACACACGATCGGATATTTCGACAACAATTGTGTGATGGAAGGATAATCTGACCGTCTGTATGCTCCATCGGACAATTGTTGTCAGAATTTCCGACAACAAATTTTAGAGAGCAATGCTCTCAAATTGTCCGACAACAAATGCGTAACGTCGAATCATCCGATAGTGTGTACACAAGTCTGTCAGGCTAAAATCCAAAGTATGCTCTGACCCAAGGTTAACCATCAGACAACAATAGCAGAAGTTGCCCAAAGGGTATCGCTAGAACAGAAAAAAAACACGTATTTTCCTGAATGTTGGCTGAAAAAGTTCTGCCAACTGTATGCAAAACAATTTTACTGCCAACGCCCTTCGCACAAAATTCCATGGATTTCTCCAATGGAAATCCGATTGTGTGTACGAGGCTTTAGACTAGCTTAGGCTGGCTGCCTCAGCATTTGTAAGCAAGTAATTAAGCAGTGCATTAGGAAAAGTGAACATAGGGAAGCTGGAATCCAGTTTTACGAACAAATAGATATAAAGGACAAAGCAAAACCACTGTTCATGCAGGTGTAAATAACATCTAAATATTTTATTAACCTGTGAATGTTATTGAACGGCAACACAACCGCCTAAAACGGCCCTTGATCTCCTGAATCTCCGATGTGGTTTAAGAAGCTCGATGACCTTACAGCAACCTTTGTTTTTCAAACACTAAACTAACAGGGGTCTCTGGGGGACACTGACTTTTTAACACTTTCTCTGCATTTTACAGATTGAAATGGTAAACAGCACTGACACAAATGACAAAAGCTTTTGTTTGTCAGAGACTGGTCTGAATGGATCAGATCAACGAGAGGCAGTGGGAACGCCAGTAACATTTCTAATTGGTAGAGAAAATGGCAGGATTGGGGGGTTAACCAAAAGTTACAAAAAGTGAACCTGTCATGCAATAAAGTAGCAGGGGAATTAAAGGGTCAGTAAAGGAATTTTTTTTTTCCTTTAAAATAACAAACATGTCATACTTACCTCCACTGTGCAGTTCGTTCTGCACAGAGTGGCCCCAATCCATGTCTTCTGGGAACCCTCGACGGCTGTCTCTGGTGCTCCCCGCAAGTACTGACCACAGTCATGCGAGAGCTCGCATGGTGGTAATTGCGGTCGCACTCCCGTGATACAGTGAGTGGCCATAGCCGCTCACTGTATCCCTCGGCCCCTCCCCTCGGCACGTCACTGGATGTGATTGACAGCAGCGCCAGCCAATGGCTGCGCTGCTCTCAATCTATCAGCTCTAGCCAATCAGCGGCCAGGCTGAGCGGTGAAGAAGATCTTGGGACCATGCGCGGGACTTTCAAGTGGTCAGGTAAGTAAAAAATGGGGGCTCGGGGGGGGGGGGGGGGGCGGCGTCATCAGATGTTTTTTTCACCTTAATGCATAGATTGCATTAAAGGTGAAAAAATAATGTTTTCTTTACAACTCCTTTAACACAAGGTATGTTCTTGTGTTAATTAATTTTCAGTGAACATATATGACAGTGTTTGTAGGTGGAGGCAGCTTATTATTATCATTATACAGAATTGATAAAGCACAGACAGGTTACGCAGCGCTTTACAATATAAAAGGGAGACAGTACAGCTACAATACAATAAAAAAACAGAGGGTTAAAAAAAGAAGTAAACACTAATGGGTTTTTGTTCCTTTCTTCTTTCCTAAATATGGCGACATAATGCATTGCATACTAGCCCATTATGTGACACTTACCTGGAAACGAAGCCCACGCCATCCCCGCTGCAGGCCCACATCTATCTTTACTCCCGTGCATGCGTACAGGAGCCATCACGGCACACTCGCCTGAAGAAACAACATGGGTGGCCGTTCTTTCAGAGCGCAGTAAATGTTTAGGAGATATTTACAATACCTTATTCTAGGCTTACCTATAGGAACAACTTACACAGGGAGGTTTACAACCTCTTTAGGAGGGCCCTGCTCATAATCTAATAGGGTAGGCAAGTGGTACAGACGGTTGTAACTGTGGGGGATGAGATGATGAAAGTGATAAAAGATTAGTTGGAGGCATGATGGGCTTTCATGAAGATATAAGCATTCAGGGATGACCTAAAAGCAGCCAGAGTAGGCGATAGCCAGACAAATTGAGGTAGAAAATTCCAGAGGATGGGAGAGGCTCTGATGAGGTCCTGGAGATGAGCATGGGATGAGGAAACAAGGGAGCTTGAGATAAGGAGGTCTTGAGATGAGGGGAGAGGACAGTTTGGGTGATATTTGGACACGGCATTGGTGATGTAGCTCGGGGAAGAGTTGTGAATGGCTTTGTATGTTGTTGTTAGTATTTTGAATAAGGATTGTCAAAAGGACACCGAGCGGTTGGTAAGGTAGATAGCAGCAGCATTCACGATAGACTGAAGAGGGGATAGCCTATGGAAAGGTAGGCCTTCAAGAAGGGATTTGCAATAGTCAATGTGAGAGATAACAAGGGAGTGAATGAGTAGCTTGGTAGTTTCATCAGTTAGGCTCCATTCACACCAATGCTTTTTTTGATGCATTTTGCAGAAATGCAGGGACATTTTTTAACATGGTTTCCTATGGAACATGTTCACATTAATGCTTTTTTGTGCCTCTGCGTTTTTGGAAAGGGTTGGGGACTTTTTTTCCTGCAAAAAGCAGCGTTTTGCATGTAATAGAATCCAGTGGACCTGCATCAAAAACACAAGTACTTTTTTAACATGTTTATAGCCGGTTGTTAATGGAAATGTAAAAAAAAAAATTTATCGCTAAAAAATAAAAAAACGCAAATCGCGGTAAAAACGCACGTCAAAAAACACAGCAAGCACCGCAAAAAGCACTGCAAAAACGCTCAAAAGCAACATGCATAGGTGTGAATCGAACCTAAGGCCTCGTACACACGAGCGGATATGTCCGCTGAAAACGGTCCGATGGACCGTTTCAGCAGACATCTCCGATCGTGTGTATGGGCTAGCGGACAGATTTGTCCACCCGACAGATTTCAAAGCATGCTTTGAAATCTATCGGGTGGGAATGTGTCCGCCCGACATGTCTGCTGGTTAGTACACTTACCAGCAGACATGTCGCCCCGCACCGCCGCCGCCGAATGGATTCGGCGCATGCGCGGAAGTGTTTTACTTCCTGGTGCGGTGACGTGGCGGCGTCAACGTCACCGCGCCGTCCCCCTGGCGGGGAATTTGATCCGATGGTGTGTACACGCCATCGGACCAAACTCCAGATCGGACATATCCGATGGAAACGGTCCGCGGACCGTTTTCATCGGATATGTCCGATCGTGTGTACAAGGCCTAAGAAAGGGGTGAATTTTAAAGATGTAATGGAGGTGAATTCTACAATATTATAGGTTTTAAGACCAGAATACATCAACATAGTCACACACGATCGGTTCATCCGATTAAAATGGTCTGATGGATTTTTTCATCAGATATCCGATGAAGCTGACTTTCATCAGTCTTGCCTACACACCATCAGTTAAAAAAAACGATTGTGTCAGAACGTGGTGATGTAAAACACTATGACGTGCTCAGAAAAATTAAGTTCAATGCTTCCGAGCATGCTTCGACTTGATTCTGAGCATGCATGGATTTTTGACCGATGGATTTCCCCACAGACGATCGTTTTTTTCTACCATCAGATAATTTTAAAACAGGTTCTAAGTTTTTTCACCGATAGGAAAAAAAATGATGGGGCCCACACACGATCGGTTGGTTTGATGAAAACGGTCCATTAGACCGTTTTCATCAGACGAACCGATCGTGTGTACGCGGCATCACATTTTAAGGGCAATGTAACAGTTACTGGCCACGGTACAGCTACACTGCAGTGATTAGTTACAGTCAAGTATAACTCCCAACTGTACCTGTTTTATGAAAAGGATAGATCCTCTTGGTTGCCATTTTGTCACTTAAATAACTGAGCAGATGTAGATTCTCGTTGCTAAAAAATTAGTGTAAAGAATCCCTCCTAAAATGACAATAAAGCCTATTATTACCAAATATAAACACATAGGCCATCCTCTGAGGAACTCACATGAAAGTGACACAAAGCCTAATGCCGCGTACACACGATCATTTTTTGGGTTGTAAAAAAAAATTTTTTTCAGGCTCTAGAAATTTTTTTTATTTTTCAACCTGATCATTAAATCAGCCTTGCCTACACACGATCGTGAAAAAAAAATGCTCTAGCAAAGCGCGGTGACGTACAACAGCACTATAAAGGGGAACTTCCATCCGGATGACGCCACCCTTTGGGCTGCTTTTGTGTTAGTAAAAGACGATACGCGCTTTTCTGTCTGTTACAGGGTGGAGAATGTGCTTACTGCATTACGAACGCTAGTTTTACCAGAACGAGCGCTCCCGTCTCATAACTTGCTTCTGAGCATTCACGTTTTTTTCACGTCGTTAAAGCCCACACACGACCATTTTTTACAAAACCCGAAAAACGACAGCGTTAAAAACGTTGTTAAAAATTAGAGCATGTTGGAATTTTTTTTTTCGACGTTTTTCAGAACCCGAAAAATGCTCTGAAGCCCACACACGATGGTTTTTAACGACTTTAAAAAAAACTTAATTTTTGACAACCCGAAAAATTATCGTGTGTACTTGGCATAAGGGCGGAGCTGATGATGTTAGGATGGAAGTAAAAGCATTTTGCCCAGAGCAGGGTCACTCAGCTATATTTCTTAAGGGGAAAGTGTATGCTTTTTTCATCTGTGGTGCACCAGTATTGTGCACAGAATTGTGAGTGGCATTTTAATAATAATGGCATTTTAATAAAAACCTGTTTGTTTTTTGCAGAAAAACATTTGTTTTCATTTTATCTTGAGCACCTATCGAGGAACATCAAAAGAGTACTTCAAAAAAAATACCATTGCTTTCTGAAGAAGTGATTAAAAGTAATTGGAAAAAAAGTAGGACGTGGAGGAGAAGTGTTTCCATCAGATTATATTGCGATACGAGTGGCACTAGTCCGCACATTAACCTAAAACTCAGAATCTTGAATAGTGAATAATCAAAACGGGTCTATATACAGTATACTTCACAAGTGTGATAACATCTGTGTATATCAAAGTGCAGTGCAAACAATATTAGTATTGTGCAATATTCTAAAAGTGCTAAAAAATATATAAAAAATGAATGAGGAAAAAAAAAAAACAGCAAAAATATAACAAAATATTCCATTTATAAAAAATCTCTCTGCTTATAAGTGCATCAAGTGCTCCATCGCTGTGTGAATCCTTCACTGCTTTCAACAAATTGGACTCACCAGATCGAGAAAATGGTCAAATTATAAACCAGCAAGAGGACCCCACTTTCTCTCCAAGCAATCACCGTTTTATGGTCAGATTCCCCTTACACAGGTCACAGCAAATCATGGGGAAGACAAAACAGAAGAGGAAGGAGGGTCCAATAGCGTAAAAACATCTTACTGGTTGATTAAAAAAAACTCTGTAATCCACTCACATATGAAGAGTGCCTACTTGGCACTAGGGAGTAACACACTCAGCTAATAGTAGCCATTCGCCTCTGGACCTGTCAAAGACCACAAGCGTGAGCTGGCATACGCAATGTCATCAGTGTCCTTGCCCCGCCCTACATGCGTTTCGTCATGTGACGTCTTCAACTCGCAGGTTGATTTGAAGCGGACCTTCACTGCATCTGAGCCCCACAAACCAAAAACACTATTTCTTTCATTTTCAATATTCAAAGCAAGCTCCCCCGTCCATCCATGCTTTATTTTGTTGAGAAACCCCCCCCCCCCCCTAGCAGTTCTGGCCATTATTTTCTGTCAATAACATGGTGTAGGCAGATTTCTGCCAGTCACAGGCTGCATCACCCCCCCCCCCCTCCCCTGCCAGTCTGTGTCTTAGAATAAGAGGGAGGTGAAACCTCCATCAATCAAGATGTAATATCCCACCCCCTATTGTGTTTATCTGGTTAGTAGACATGGAGAAGGAGGGAGGGAGTGGGCTGTCATTTACCACTGTGTAGAGTCACACATGTGGGTGTATATAGTCACACAGGCTGCTCAGATGTGATAGGGAGGAAATGCTCACCATAAAAACTCACTGAAAACTGAGCATGTGCAGAGCTGGCAACACTACTCTGCAAAATTTGTGCCTGAATTGGGGACATGAACAGAAGATGGAGACAGAGATCAGCTGGGTCAGTCAGGACTTTTGCACAATACAGAAAACAAATCCCATAGTGACTGAGTATGAACAGCATGTAATACACTATTTATTGATCTGTTTTCATGATGTAGGTTTAGTGTCCAGATCAGTACACAGGTAGACATGGGCAGCATCACCCTTTAATTGGTTGGTGCTGCAAGGTTTTAGTCTTCCTCATCTCTTTCATAAGAAATGTCAGCTAAAAAATGTCTTCACCTTCTTGGTGTATGAAATAACCGGCCAGAAGCTATTAAATCGCACTGCATGTTATCATTCAGAACCCTTTAACAGTACATAGCACAAGCTGGAGTATTTCTGCAGTGGTAAAAATGTTCTCAGAAGGGGTCTCCAGATAAACAACTTAAAAAGGAAAAAATGCTCTATATGAGGATGATCTTATCCTCTTTTAAGACAACACAGATATATCCCTGCAGGTAGCGTTACACATCTTGAACACATTTTCTATATTTTCAGGCTTAAAAGTGAACCGGAAAGAGGCAAAAAAACTGCTACTAGACCCTCAAGTCTACAAATCTACAACCATCTGCTTCACTACAATGGGTTTCTAAAATAAAGTGCATTGGCCTATAAATAACCAAGCTGGTACTTGACTTATGCCTCTACCATCGCTCTCCTCTACCATCTTAAAAATAAACCACCTTGAAAAACTGCTTTTTGTATCAAAATAACAAACATGTTATACTTGCTTGCTCTTGCTTTATACAGAGCGGCACCAATCCTCTTTTTCTGGGGTCCCCCGATGGTGCTCCAGGCCCCTCCTTTTCACCATGTGCTCGCTCCTGAACTCGCTCCATGCTCGCTCCTGAACACTTCTGCAGTTTCCATTGACACAGACAGCATGACTCGCGGGAGTCAATGGCTCACACTGCTATCAATCGGGCTAAAAAGACAGCTGCTGGGGCAGTTGCACTTGTGCACATTGATGGATAGAAACAGGCTCAGGTAAAAAAAAAGGGGGAGCTGCAGTACAGAAGGACAGCCGATTGAAATCAGAACACACTATATTCACTTGAAGATGATGACTTCGATATCCTTAAAGTAGTTCCTAAACCTGGCCATTTTTGTACCTTAATGCATTCCATGCATTAAAGGGTAACTAAACCCTTGTGTTTTTTTGTTTTTTTAAACAACAAGCATGTCATACTTGCATCCACTGTGCAGTTCGTTTTGCACAGAGTGGTGCCGATCCTCCTCTTCTGGGGTCCCCCGGCGGTGCCGCATCAGAAAACCACCTAGGAAAAGCGCTCTCCTTGGGAATACCTGTGCGGGCGTGGTCCATGGACACAGAAAGCTGACTCGGCCCGGTCCACAAGTCATTGGATTTGATTGACAGCAGCAGGAGCCAATGGCTGTGCTGTTATCAATCTATCCAATCAAGAGCCAAGACCCAAGCCAGAGAGGGTGTGCGAATGAATGGGCTCAGGTAAGTAAAACAGGGGGGCTGCTCAGAAGACGGACAGAAGTTTGTTCACCTTAATGCATAGGAATCCCCTTTATACTTGAATCCTATCTCGATCCAGAGCAGGGCAAGTATAACATGTTTGTTATTTTAATAAGCAAAAAAAAAACACTGACAAGGGTAACTCCACTTTTATGGGGTGGGGTTAAAAAATAAATAAAAAATAATATAGCCTGTACAACTGCGACACAAGTCATATTGTAATTGAATGTTACTAAAAATTACCTCTCATTTTCAATCTGCAGCCCCTTTAATTTTCTGAAAATGCAATACAATATGGTTACCTGGAGGTGTTCTGTACACAGAGTGTGTACTGACCACCCCCAGAAACATAATTTCCTGCTTGTGTGATTGGCTCACCGATTTTCCCAGAAGTCTGCACTAAGACACAAATCAGATTTCCGGTCCCCTGCAACACCAATTTCATTTTTGGTGAGATACTACCAATAGGAACATATCTAAAGGGATGCAGGCCCAGCAATTTCCCTTTATTAGAGCTTTGCAGCTGATCGATAATTATGAAAAACACTCCCAGTCACTTGCCCACAGACAAACATATTCCTAAGAATAATGTATGAAGGAAGGTTGGGACTTTAAATGAGGTTCTAGACATGGTGTGGGTATGGTAAAGGGAAGCACATGTTTAACCACTTAAGGACCCCTTCACGCCGATATACGTCGGCAGAAAGGCATGGCTGGGCACAATCACTTACCTGTACGTGTCTCTTTAAGCCCAGCCGCGGGACCCAATCACCGCCGGTGTCCTGTGATCGGTCACCGGAGCTGAAGAACGGGAGAGGTGTGTGTAAACACACTTTCCCTGTTCTTTACAGTGGCAGTGTCACTGATCGTCTGTTCCCTGATATAGGGAAAGACGATCAATGATGTCACATGTCCAGCCCCACCCCCCTACAGTTAGAAACACACATGAGGTCACACTTAACCCATACAGCGCCCCCTAGTGATTAACTCCTAAACTGCAATTGTCATTTTCACAGTAAACAATGCATTTTTATAGCACTTTTTGCTGTGAATATGACAACGGTCCCAAAAATGTGTCAAAAAATGTGTCAAAATTGTCCGATGTGTCCGCCATAATGTCACAGTCATGAAAAAAAAAACTATCCCCTATTTTGTAAACTCTATACATTTTGCACTAACGAAACGATAAACGCAATTTTTTTTTTACCAAAAATATGTAGAAGAATACGTATCGGCTAAACTGAGGGAAACTTTTTTTTTTATATATATATATTTTTGGGAATATTATAGCAAAAAGTAAAAAATATTGCATTTTTTTCAAAATTGTCGCTTTATTTTTTTTTAATGTGCCAGGAAGTCCAAAATAGATATAATAAAGGCCCAGATTGTTAACCCCCAACCGGGTGTTTGCTACAAGAATTATGTCCTTAATTCAACGTGAAGTGTGGCATCAAAACGTATAAATGTTTTAAGTATATTGAACCCTACACAGGGTGTTTACTGATGTGATACACCCTCAGCCGGGTATCAGATAAGTGAATAAAGTGCCAAGTAGAGCACGATTAATCGCCAAGAATCGTTATCGCGATTGCGATTCTTGATACAGGGTTTCAAGATCTTTGACATGAAAAGAATTTTCTCTCTGCACTTTGGTATGCAAAGAATGTCCTGTCTGCTCTCAGCCAAAAGTCAGTCTGGGCAATCTGCCAGGTCTGGGCAGCCTGCCAAGTTTTGAAAACATTGCATCTCTTAAAAAGGAATAAACTTCTTCTGTATGTAAATTAGGAATTTTTAACCACTTAAACACCAAGCCTTTTTCTGACAGCTCTTTTCAAGTTAAAATCATTATTTTTTTTTGCTAGAAAATTACTTAGAACCCCCAAAGATTATACAACTTTTTAGTAAAGACCCTAGAGAATAAAATGGCGGTTGTTGAAATATTTTATGTTGCACTGTATTTGCGCAGCAGTCTTTTTAAATGCATTTTTTTGGGGGGAAAAATTACTTTAATGAATAATAAAAAAAAAAAAATAGCCAATAAAGTTAGCCCATTTTTTTTTGTATAAATGTAAAAGATTTTACGCCGTGAGAATCGCGATCTTCATTCTAAGCAAAAAAATCGTGATTCTCATTTTGGCCAGAATCGTGCAGCTCTAAGCTACTAAGCTACGTTGGTGCTGCAATAGATAATAATAACTGCGGATCAACCATATGCATAAATCAATTCACATAAAAGGGCATAAATCAAGTCCATATAAAGTTCATGGAGTAAAAAATCAATACAATGTAAATAACCATCAAAAAAAAGTCCTTGTGAGACAAAAACAAAGGAAGTGATAAAGTGACTTGTGCTTAAAAAACGCCAACGTCGATGGGTGAACATTTTAGATCTTGCTCTGTGCGTGGCAAACCGTGCTCTTTACAAAGTTGCACACACCAGGTCCCCGTCGATGGAACGACCAGGTTCAGGTTGCTACACAGTGGCACTTATACTGTGACCACGTCATACCCCTGGAGGGTAAGTATCTGGTGAGTGCAACTTTGTAAAGAGCACGGTTTGCCACACACAGAGCAAGATCTGAAATGTTCAACAAACAAAAGTCACTGCCCCTACCTATGACGGGTCTATACAATAAGGAGCACTGGAAAGGGCGCATATACAAACAAAAACATAGAATATCCAGGCTCAAACATACCGACCAATCAGCAACCAACCAAATTCACCTGTCTGTGTGCGTTAAAAACAGAGGTTTAGTTGCACGCATTTGCAAATGCATGTGTAGGCTGCAGGCCCCGTCAAGGCTCTCTGTATACTGCAGTCCTAACTATAACATTGCATTTTAAGTCTCCTCAGTAGGAGCACATGACTGCTGATGGATAGATAAGGGGGAGGTGACTGGAGGTAGCTCATCTCTCATTAAAGGGGCAGGAGCACACTGCACACTCAGCACATGGCGCCTTGACGGGGCCTGCAGCTTACACATGCATTTGCAAATGCGTGCAACTAAACCTCTGTTTTAACGCACACTGTTAGACAGGTGAATTTGGTTGGTTGCTGATTGGTCGGTAAGTTTGAGCCTGGATATTCTATGTTTTTTTATCTGAAATGTTCACCCATCAACGTTGAAGCACAAGTCACTTTATCACTTCTTTTGTTTTTGTCTCACAAGGACTTTCTTTTGATGATTATTTACATTGTATTGATTTTTTACTCCATGAACTTTATATGGACTTGATTTATGCACTTTTTTGTGAATTGATTTATGCATATGGTTAATCAGCAGTTATTATTATCTATTGCAGCAGCAACTTAGCTTAGCACTTTATTCACTTATCTGATACCGGCTGAGGGTGTATCACATCAGTAAACACCCGGCGAGGGTTCAATATACTTAAACCATTAATACCTTGTTTGATGCCACACTTCACATTGAATTAAGGATAGAATTCTTGTAGCAAACACCTGGCTGGGGGTTAAAGGGGAGTTCCACCCACAATTTCAGTTTTTAAATATAAATACCCCTGTAATACACAAGCTTAATGTATTCTAGTAAAGTTAGTCTGTAAACTAAGGTCCGTTTTGTTAGGTTGTTACAGCATTTAGATATTTTATAATCTAGACATAGACCGTGGCCATCTTAAGTGTGGGCATCATGAAGCCAGACTGTATGACTTCCTGGATTTCAGCTTTGCATATCTCGCACATGCTCAGTGCTGCACAAGCAATGTAATAGGTTTCAGTCAGGTTTGCAAGGACTACTGGGAAACATGATGCCTATCCCAGAAACCCTTGCAAATAGCCTTGTGGCTTAATAGCCTAGGCTAATAAGGAGGAGGAAGTAATGAAGGACTACAAAATAAAGGTATTTACAAGCAACAAAATAAATAAAAATTGTCCATTCTGAACACTATGGGCCAGATTCTCAGAGGCGTTACGACGGAGTATCTCAGATACCCCGTCGTATCGCCTTTTTTTTTGTCTCGTATCTATGCGAGTGATGCTTAGCATCACTTTTGCATAGATACGCTTCTACATCCGACAAGTGTAATACAATTACACTTTCGGATCGTAGGTGTAATGACAACTCCGGCCACTAGGTGGCCTTTACGTTGTTTTTTCATTTGCATATGCAAATGAAGTAGTACGCCGATTCTCGATCGCTTTTACGCCGCCCCGTCGTCGCGTACGTCGTTTACGAACTCGTAAGGTTACCCCAGCTTCTATGTGGAGTAACCTTACGAGGTCCCGTCGGATGCCGTCGTGTCCCGTCGGACGCCATGTTAAGTATGGCGTCGGGTCAGCGTTGGCTTTTTCCGTCGCTTACGTCGTTTTACTAACTCGTTCGCGAATAGGGACTTGCGTAAATGACGCTCACGTCGTTTTGACGTCGGTTTCAACGACGCTTCCCGACGTGAGCTGGAGCATGCGCACTGGGCTTTTTCCCCGGCCGGCGCATGCGCAGTTCGTGCGACGCGGGGGCGCGCTTAATTTAAATACAAGCCGCCCCATTTGAATTGCGCGGGTTTACGCTTGGCGATTTACGAGACGCCAACGCAAACTACGGAGCAAGTGCTTAGAGAATAAAGCACTTGCTCTAGTACGCAGCGGCGGCGTAGTGTAAATGGCTTACGCTACGCCGCTGCAAATATATGAGAATCTGGCCCTATGAGATTAGGGCATGCAGCACAGACAAACATAAAAAAATGGGTGGAACTTCCCTTTAATACTCTGGGCCTCTATTATATCCATTTTGGATTTCCTGGCACTGCCATACCTACCCCCCTCCCTCCTCCTCTCCTCATTATTTTACTCCACCTAGTGGTAGTAATTAGTAGGGGCAGCAGTTCTCTCTGTTTTCCTTTTTACCTGCACTTTCTATCCGTTGTCCTGTGTTTTTTCTCCACTGAGCGCATCCAATCCAACACTTTTTTATTCTTGCATATAAATGTAGATACATATCGTGGAAATTGAGGAAACATGCTTGTAATAACCTGAAAACTCATGACAATATGACAGTGCATATAAAGCATGGACATCAAGGACACAAAATAATATCAACTAAAATACATAACAGCATGGAAAATATATGTGCAACTCCCATGAATGCATGTGTGTAAAACACAATTCCATAAAGCGGCACAGTGCAATGAAGTGGCATGATAACTGAGGCATGTGTTTGCACATAGGCAATGCCACAGTTTGCTTGAATGTTGGTTTTATTGTTCTGTAGCTTTCTTCACTTGTAACAATATGCCTCCCTCACTTTTATAAACTAAATAAAAAGTTAAATAGATGAGGAAGAATGTGCATGCTCTATGCCAGTAAACACTGTTAAAACTCTCAAAATACTCCTCAATGCAAATCTGATCCTCTATTGCAGTGGTCTCCAAACTATGGCCCAGTGGCCCTTTGCTTGCCTTTATATGGCTCTACCGACAGCAACTGGGCACTATTCCTCCCTCTCACGTCAACAAGGGGGCACTATTCCTCCCACTGAAACCAATGATGGGGCACTATTCCTCATACTAAAAGATGTGGAATTCTTTACTCCCACCGGCCACAGTCCCCCCCCCCCCCTAAACTCTGAAAGACAATAAACTGGCCCCACGTTCATAAAGTTTGGGGACCCCTGCTCTATTGCAATCAATGAAATTACACTGCTCAGCACATCTGAAAACTGCCTACAGATTTTAAATGTACTTACTAGGGGTAGCATTCCCACAAATTCTTAAAATGGCACTAAACTCATTTTTTTTTATATAAAATAAAAAAAAAGGAAACATGTTAAAATAGAAGTATTGTCTATTTCTCTCTTGCTTTGTTTCTTCTCCCAAATGCAAGCTTTTTTCTTCTATTCTCACACTTCCTGCTCTAGGGTGGCCCAGTTTGTTCTCCATGCCGCCCCCCCCCCCCCCCCAACATGTGTATGTAAAAGTAGCCACCCTTTCCTGCTCGCCGGAGATGGACTACACATCTACGCACAGACAACTTCAACTCTATGGGGATTGTAGTACACATAGAGCAGAGACAACGGCACTGCTCACTCTACACCAGCAGTGGTGAGGCGCATCAGTGGAAGATAGGGAGCATGCACAGGACAAAAAAAGAATTCTCAAAACAATAATAATAATTAAAAAAAAAGACTTCTAAAATAAAAATCAACAAAAATAAATAAATTTTGTTTCACTTTAACCCCAACCCCTTTTCCTTTAAATGTTCTAGCAAGTACTAGATCCCCATCCACCATGATATGCATGTAGGACAAGGGTAAGAATGGTGTTCTTACAGAAGGCAGGAATACCAGCTCATACAAATGCCTCAGTTATTTGTGTTGTACAAAAGGGATCCTCCCTTGACAGCTGCCTTTAAAACAGATGTCAACCTAGACCCAGTGGGTACATGAACTGCCTCAATAAGTTGACTAAGGACATCTGCTGATGTGACAGATGTCTGCATCACTACCAAATATACCTCCATGTTGTTTCAACAGTTTATTTCTAGCCTCTTAAAGAGAATCTACCGTCAACTCGATCAGCTTCAAGCTGAACTCCGGTCAGCTAATAAAAATCTCGATTCCTAGGGCCAGATTCTCAAAGAAGTTACGTTGGCGTATCTCGAGATACGCTGCGTAACTTCTAGGGTGCGCTGCAGTATCTTTTTTCTGTACTCAGAAAGCAAGATACGCCGGAATTTTGCTTACATATGACCGGCCTAAGTCTCTCTTACGCCGTCGTATCTTAGTTGCATATTTACGCTGGCCGCTAGGTGGCGCTTCCGTCGATTTATGTGTCGAATATGCAAATGAGCTAGATACGCCAATTCACAAACTTGCGCCCGGACGTATATTTTTACGTAGTTTACGTAATCGCAAGTCCGGCGTAAAGTTACCTCTGCTATATGAGGTGTACGCAATGTTAAGTATGGATGTCGGATAGCGTCAAATTTTTTGTCGTTTACGTTGTTTGCGTAAAACGTTCGCGAATAGGGCTTTGCGTAAGTTACGTTCACGTCGAAACCAATGAGTATTTGCAGGGTAATTTTGAGCATGCGCACTGGGATACGTCCACGGACGGTGCATGCGCCGTTCGTAAAGAGTGTCAATCACGTAGGGTCACTATTCATTTACATGGATCACACCCCCTACCTGCCTATTTTAAATTAGGAGCGATTACGCCGGCCCATTTACGCTACGCCGCCGTAACTTTGGGCGCAACTTCTTTGTGAATACGGCACCTGCCTCTCAAAGTTACGGCGGCGTAGTGTAAATGAGATATGCTACGCTCACACAAAGATACGCGTCTGTACGTGAATCTGGCCCCTAGTATTCTTCTCACTCTCCCAGTAGTAGGAACTCTTCTCTGCTCCCATACCCACTATGTGGCCCCAAAGTCTTCATGTACAATGAAGGACCACTGATGCTGCATTGTACTTAATGATTTCAGTGAGAGGGCCGCCTTCCTAGATGGAATTATTATTTTTTTTTTATCAGGGTGGCTACTTTCCATACATGGTTCCACTATGTGGGAACATAGCCACCCTCTGCTGCTCATTCCTGACATGGACAGCATTAATATGCGACGATGCATCCAGCACTGGCATCTAAAAACAAAGCAAAATGTTCATGAAAATAATCCCCTCACACACAGTTGAGATGCTGGTCATCTCTGGAAGAATCTTGTGACACGCAAGTAGTCGCATTAGGCAAAAAAGAGGAGTGGGAATATTTCACCCTCATCTAGGTGTCACGAAAGATTGTGGGTAGGGATGAGATTTGGCGTGTTCGCACAGTCCACGTGCAGAGCCCGCCAGGAAGTCTGCACGGCGCTGCGCTAACCACAGACAGGGAGACATTTCTCGATCTCTGTAGCCAAGCATCGGGACAATGTCTCCCTGCCTGTGATTAGCACAGCACCGTGCAGACATCCTGGCGTGCTCTGTACGTGGACTGTGCGAACACACCGAAGCTCATCCCTAATTGTGGAAATAAGAAAGGTAATGACTTGCCTTTACCCATGGGCTCCCTGCAGCTCCTCCGTTATCAGCCATGCTGTGTCTCACACTGGTTGGTCTGCTGCCTGGCACACTTCCTCTGACTTTAGCTGCCATGTCATTCGCCGCATTGGGGTCCTCTTCTTTGTCCCCCATTGGCCACTTTCCCTTGTATCCTGGCAATATTGCAGCAGCCAAGACTCTCAGCAGCATCCAGTTGCCATGCAAAACCCTCTGCCTATTCCACCTTTCATACCTGATGGTCAATCTTCTGTCAGTGCCCACTTTAAAACCATACAGGCCCTGCGCCTGGCGCTGTACCTCCCTAGCTGCCATTGCCTGTATCTGACCTGCCTGTGTACTGACTCTTACCCTGAAAACTGCTGCCCAGACCAACCCTTTACTTGTTTATTAAAGACATCTCTGCCTGATGCCTTGACCAACCCTTTGCCCATTTACCAACTATGGCAGGCCAGAGACGGCACACATTTTTTTTCCTGCAACCACAGAAAGTGTTGACAAGGTAATTCCTCCTGCCGAGCAATTGTCTTCTCTTGGCGGGGAGAAGACAGTGATCATCGCTAGTGGCTATAGCAGCTAATCCAGTGGGCTGGTTGTACCCAAGTTCAACAGCAACTAATGGTTTGAAACCAGGCTTGTTCCTGCTGATCCAGCCAAAATTCCAATTATGTATGGCCAGCTTAAAGCAGAGTTCCACCCAAAAGTGAAACTTCTGCTTTAAGCACTTCTCATCCACGACATGGGGGGGTGGGGGTTTTTTTTTGGGGGGGTGGGGGTTGGTGAGATTTCCTGTGCCACTTCCTGCTTCCTTTCTACAGTCGCCTAGGCGACTCCTCCTCTCGCCCTAGGTGGCCTCTCCCTGCCAGTGATCTTCTGGAAACACAACTCAGGTCCCAGAAGATCGGCTGGCCAATGGGAGAGCGCAGCGCAACTCGCGCATGGGCAATGCGCGTCCGGCTGTGAAGCCGTAAGCTGTCACGGCCGGGTGCTCACAGTTACTATGACGGCCCCGAGGAGAGGGAGGAGCGAGCCACCAGGGGCCGCATCGCTGGACCATGGGGTAGGTAAGTGTCAGTTTATTAAAAATGTCAGCAGCTACACTTTTTGTAGCTGCTGACTTTTGATAAACTAAAAAAACAGGTGGAACTCCGCTTTAAGTCTCTGCCTGCTGCCTGGACTGACATTTCTGCATAAACTTTTCATTATACTCCAGCTGATATACCATCCTCTGTGGTCATCTGTATTACTGAATTAAAAGTACTCTTTGTTCAACTTCTTGTGCTATCTGAACAGAGAATATAGTATTGTGTAATAGGCCCTGGGGAGAACCAAGTACCAGCAAGTATGCTTTCTTAAAGGAACAGAGGCTACAATAGGTGAACCTACACTAACTAGCTATATTCCCTGACCACTTTTAAAGGACGAAGCATTACTATTTTATTGCAAGGTCCACTTTAGGCACACTCCCTGTGTATTCCATGAGAATACACCATGGGCTGGTGACAGAGTAACTAGCCCCAAGTGGATTTTTCAAAGAAATCTAGGGAAGATGCTCTGTAATAAAGAGAAACAAAGTTTAGCTTACAACAATGCCTTGAGTGGAAATCATTCCAATGTAAACGGATAGCAATAAAATCTGACAATGAAATTTACTCTTCCCCATACTGTCAAACAAAAAAAACTGTTTGTTTTTTTTCCAACCAGAGGGAAGCAATTATTAACTACTAAAAATATGTTGCTATTATGTTTTGTTCAAATATAAAAGAAAAAAAAAGTACAATTTAATGTTTTTTGGGGGTACAAAAACTGGTTGAGTTGGAGTAATCTTTAAAGAGTGATTAAATACAAATTAAATGAACCTTTGATCTCTGGCCGGTGAGCATGTGAGACCACATGCCAAAATGTATGTTGACAGGATCTTTCCAAGGATCTCAAGTTTACTATAACCTTTTTAAATGAAGCCCAGCATGAACTTTGTCCAGCGGCTGACTCTTCAGGCTCGGCCATTGTGCCAAACAGTGGGTCACCGGCTTGTTTGCTGGGGGTGGCAGATGGTTTCGTTTGTTGCGTACATCCATCCTTTCCAAATTTTATGTAGCAGCCTGGCCAGAGATGAGAGCAAGTGATGCATGGTTGCACCTGTTTTGTCTTTTTTTTATTTTATTTCTAAAATAAAAAGGAGAAAGCTTTGTTCCACTGACAGTTGTTCAAACAAGGCAAATATGGAAGGTAACGATGTATCAAATGGTTCAGTAAGAAGAAGTGTGTCAAGAATTACATTAATTTCTTTCTACAGGGTGCAACCTGTTATTTCGATTCTTACAACGCTATTCAGAACATTGCAGAATGGTTATACAAACTTTTCACCATTTCACACAGACGATAAGGGATCTGCCTCTGAGCATGAATGTTGAGATCTGTGCCTACTACATCAGCTAATGCCAACGTAATATCATTGTGTATGTGGCATCCACATATACAGCATTTTAAAATGTTTGCACACAGAGCCTCTGGGCCAGATCCACATAGAAATAGATAGGCACAGCGTATGCGAGATACGCTACGCCGCTGTAACTTACTTTTTAAATCTGTCAATCCTCAAGGAATTTGCGCCGTAAGTTACGGCGGCGTAGCGTATCTCTCGGCGCGTAATTCAAATCGGCGAGTAGGGGGCGCGTAATTCAAATCGGCGAGTAGGGGGCGTGTTTCATTTAAATGAAGAGCATCCCCGCGCCGATCGAACTGCGCATGCTCCGTTACGAGATTTCCCGCCATGCATTGCGCTAAATGACGTTGCATCCCTATTCAAGAACGACTTACGCAAAGAAAAAGAAAAATTTAAATTTAGAAGTGGGAACGACGGCCATACTTAACATGGTAAGTCTAACTATACGCCGCAAAATACCAGCTGTAACTATACGCCGGAAAAAGCCGACTAGACGAGGTAAGAGAATGTGACGGCCGCGCGTACGTTCGTGGATCGTCGGAAATAGCTAATTTGCATACTCGACGCGGAAAATGACGAGAAATCCACCCAGCGGACGCCGAAGTATTGCATCTACGATACGAAGACGTACGCCTGTCGGATCAAACCCAGATGCCATCATATCTTTGTTTGAGGATTCAAACTAAAGATACGACGCGGGTAATTTGAAAGTATGCCGGCGTATCAGTAGATACGCCGGCGTACTCTCTCTATGGATCTGGCCCTGTATTTTTAAAGGGGTTGCAAATGTAAAAAAAAATAAAAAAATCCTAAATAACTTCCTTTACCTTAGTGCAGTCCTCTTTCACTTCCCCAATTCTTCGATTTTGCTTTTAACCACTTAAGGACCGCCTCCTGCACATATACGTCAGCAGAATGGCACGGCTGGGCACAGGCACGTACATCGCCTTTAAGAGCCTAGCCGTGGGTTGCGCGCACGCGACCCGGTCCGACGCTCCGTGACCGCGGGACGTGTGGACCCGATTGCCGCCGGTGTCCCGCGATCGGTCACAGGAGCTGAAGAACGGGGAGAGGTGAGTGTAAACATGACAATGGTCTCTATACAGCGCCTGTGCAATGACGTTCGGCTTCTTTTGGCAAGTCGTGACGTGCAGTATGCGCCGGTCGGAAGAACGTCAATCAATTATCCTGCGACTAAGAACGCCCAGTCTCGCAAGAATCATACCCGAAAGCCAGGGGATAAAATAGCGCTAACAAGGTATGTACGGCAAAAAAAAAAAAAATGCCTACTCTCAGTCTAACCAGTCAGCTCAATGTAATGTTAGAATTTTTTTTTAGGGTGAATCCCCGCTTTAAAGACAGGAAGTATGTTAGTGATGGAAAAAAGTATTTGATCCCCTGCCGATTTTGTACATTTGCCCACATGCCCAGAAATTATTAGTCTATAATTTTAACAGTGAGAGACAAGACAAAAAAAAAGCTAGAAAAACACATTTCAAAAAAGTTATACATAGATTTGCCTTTTAATGGGTGAAATAAGTATTTGACCCGTTCGCAAGACACGACTTAGGACTTAGTACAAGGGTGGCAAAACCCTTGTTGGCAATCACAGAGGTCAGACATTCTTGTAGTTGGTCACCAGCTTTGCACATATCTCAGGAGAGATTTTGTCTCGCTCCTCTTTGCAGATCCTCTCCAAGTCATTAATGTTTTGAGGCCGATGGTTGGCAACTCGAATCTTTGGCTCCCGCCACATATTTTCTATGGGATTAAGGTCTGGAGACTGGCTAGGCCACTCCAGGACCTTAAATGTGCTTCTTAAGCCACTCCTTTTTTGCCTTGTCCATGTTTTGGGACATTGCCATGCTGGAAAACCCATCCATGACAGACATCAGAGCCCTGGCTGAGGGAAGGATGTTCTCACCCAAGATTTGACGGTACATGGCCCAGTCCATTGTCCGTTTGATGCAGTACATTTTTCCTCAGCAGAAAAACACCCCCCAAAGCATAATGTTTCCACCTCCATGTTTGACGGTGCAGATGGTGTTCTTGGGGTCATTCCTCCTTCAAACATGGTGAGTCGAATTGATGGCAAAGAGCTAGATTTTGGTCTCATCTGACCACAACACTTTCACCCAGTTCTCCTCTGAATCATTCAGTTGTCCTTTAGCAAACTTTAAACAGGCCTGTACATGCACTTTCTTGAGCAGGAAAACCAACCGTTATCACCCTCCCACCAAGCTGCTTGGCGATGGTCTTGTAGTCCATTCAGCATTATATAGGTCTACAATCCCTGAACATCCTTAGACACCTGGGAGCCAGAAATATTGCCGATTGATAGGGGATCAAATATTCATTTCACTCATTAAAATGCAAATCACTTTATGCCCAGATTCACACTGGGCTGCAGGAATGAAGCCACGTGAGTTCAGTTGAATTTGCACGATTTCACTCCTGCTGGCAGCCCAGATTTTGGCCGCGATTATAGAGACATCTGTGCAGGCTTCTGCACAGATGTCAATGTAAATCGCAAAAAGGAGTACAGGAACTACTTTTTGAAATCGGTGCAGCACCGCAGATGAGGCGTTGCACCGATTAGGACGGTGCCATTGCCGGCAATTTGTGGCAAATACCGCCGTTTTGAAATGCGATTTGACATGCGAAATCATATGCCAAAAAGCACCAGTGTGAACCAGGCCTATAACTTTTTTGAAATGCATTATTCTTGATATTTTTGTTGTCATTCTGTCTCTCACTGTTAAAATAAACCTACCATAAAATTATAGACTGATCATTTCTTTGTCAGTGGGCAAACATAAAAAATCAGCAGGGGATCAAATCCCCCCCCCCCCCCCTCATTGTATATTTGCACCCACATTCCCACCTCCTTGTAAAAATGAACAAAAGCAGCCATTTTTTTAGTCTTATCCTAGGGTGACAACCATGGTTCTCTCTATAGATACAGTGGAGGGTGAGCATGACCACTCAGGGACACGAAGTGTGTTATCTGCAGGATTACCAGGTGGAAACAAAGTAAAACAGCCTGACAAAACTAAAATACAAAGCTTAAAGCGGAGCTCCACCCTAAAGTGGAACTCACGCTGATCGGAACCCTCCCCCCTCCGGTGTCACATTTGACACCTTTCAGGGGGAGGGGGTGCAGATACCTGTCTAAAGACAGGTATTTGCACCCACTTCCAGCCCAGCATTCTCGGGCAGAATGCAGCCATGTCGTCACCTCCCGTCGCCCCCCGTTGTGTGCTGGGAACACTCGGCTCCCAGCACATAGCGGGAGCCAATCGACGGGTGCCGTAGGGAACCGGGCAGTGAACCCGGAGCGATTCACTTCCTGGTTCCCTCACCGTGGATGGTGGGGGGAGCAGCAGAGTGACGAGCTATCGCTCGTCCTCTGCTGCGGACGGCGCTGGACTCCAGGACAGGCAAGAGTCCTAATATTAAAAGTCAGCAGCAGCAGTATTTGTAGCTGCTGGCTTTTAATATTTTTTTTGAGCGGACATCCGCTTTGAATACATTGTGATGTGAATGGTGGCACCATCTCATTGTTTCACACAAAAATTGTTGGTGTTAGGTTGCCTTTTTTTATTTTTATACAAAAATTTTGTTCCACAACAATTTTGTATCTTAGAGCAAAAAAAAAGAAAAAAAAAAAAAGAGATATAATCACTATTAAGTGTTACTGCAGTAGATTTTTGGGCCGTTGTTGAGAGATTAGTCTCATGAGATTACTCTTGCAGGGGAACACTTTAATGAGAAAACTCGCCCAACAATCTCCTGAATGGGCAATCTCCTAAAGCGATTAATCTCTTGCTCCCATTCCAGTCTATGGAGGGGAACTGAGGAGATTAATCTACTTTCTTTTACGCAACTGCAGCCCTGCGCAATCACTTGACTGTTAATCTCTTGTTTACAGTTTTCATTAAAGCTAGGGGGATGTAAAAAAAAAGTGACTGATCGTACAAGACTCTAATCATGTGACTGAGCAACTAAAATTAGTCACATAGCCCTAGCCTTAAAATAGCCACATAGCCAAAACAGGAAGTGAAAGGAAATCTCTCCAAAGTGTCATCACAACTAGTGTCCCCACTGGAAGATACAAACACTTACTATTACTTGTCTGAGGACAATCAGAAATTTGGGATTTTATTTGAACTTTCACTTTTGATGAAAACATGACAAACAGGGAGGTGAATCTCCCTAATGGGAAACAGGGCAGCAATAGAAACAAGACAGGTGATCTAATCCCTCTCCAGTCTCCTATTCTATCCAAAAACTAAACAAAAACAACGTTTAGTTCTAATTTAAAGGGGCTGTAAAGCCTCAAGGTTTTTCACCTTAATGCATACTATGCATTAAGGCATGGATCTTCAAAATATGGCCCTCCAGTTGTTCAGGAACTACAATTCCCATCATGCTTAGTCATGTCTGTGAATTTTAGGAGGTTTACAATGTCTCATGGGATGTGTAGTTCCGCAACAGCTGGAGGGTCATAGTTTGAGGATTCCTGCATTAAGGTGAAAAACCTCCTGTGATGCAGCTGCTCCCCTTTTACTTAACTGCACCTGGTCTTTTCAGTAAAGGGGGACAAGCACACCAGCTCCAGCCAATGTCTCGGGTCCTGATTGGATAGATTGATAGTAGTTCAGCCATTGTCTCCCGCTGCTGTCAATCCAATGAGGTGGAATCTGGGGGGCGGGGCCTAGTCCAGCTGTCCGTGTCAATAGATGCAGCAGGACACTGGATCATGCTCGCACGAGTGTCCTGAAGGAGAGCAGGTCTCCATGGGGGCACTCGAGAAGAGGAGAAGCCAGGAAAGCTGCTGAGGTACCCCAGAAGAGAAGGACCAGGGCCACTCTGTGCGAAACATAAGATGGTTGCATAAGTGTGCACACCCTTAAACGAATACTTAGTTGAAGCCCCTTTTCATTTTATTACAGCACTATCTTTTTGGGTATGAGTTTATCAGCATGGCACATCTTGATGTGGCAATATTTGCCCACTCTTCTTTGCGAAAACACTCCAAATCTGTCAGATAGCATCTCCTGTGCACAGCCCTCTTCAGATCACCCCACAAATTTTCAATGGGATTCAGGTCTGGGTTTTGGCTGGGCCATTCCAAAACTTTAAACTGCTTCTGGTGAAGCGATTCTTTTGTTGATTTGGATGTATGCTTCGGGTCGTTGTCATGTTGAAAGATGAAGTTCTTCTTCATATTCAGCTTTCTAGATTGACTGGTATTTGGAACTGTTCATAATTCCCTCTACCTTGACTAAGGCCCATGTTCCAGCTGAAGAAAAACAGCTCCAAAGCATGATGCGGACACCACCATGCTTCACAGTGGGTATGGTGGTCTTTTGGTGATGTGCAGTTTGTTTTTGTGCCAAATATCTTTTGGAAATATGGCCAAAAAGCTCAACCTTGGTTTCATCAGACCACAACACATTTTCCCACATGCTTTTGGGAGACTTCAGATGTGTTTTTGCTAAATTTAGAGAGGTTTGGATGTTTTTTTCATAGCCCACTCTACCTCATAGCCCAGACATGAAGAATAAAGGAGATTGTTGTCACGTGTACCACACAGCCAGTACTTGCTAGATATTCCTGCAGCTCTTTTAATGTTGCTGTAAGGTCTCTTGGCAGCCTCCATGACAAGTTTTCTTCACGTCTTTTCATCAATTTTGGAGGGATGTCTAGTTCTTAGTAATGTCACTGTTGTGCCATATTTTCTCCACTTGATGACTGTCTTCACTGTGTTCCATGGTATTTCTAATGCCTTGAAAATTATTTTGTACCTGTCTCCTGACTTATAACTTAACAATGAGATCCCTCTGATTCTTTGGAAGCTCTCTGCAGACCATGGCTTTTACTGTGTCAGGGCCACTTCTGATGACGTCTTTATCACAAAACGCGCAAGACGGAGCTACTGCATCATTGCGTCACATCCGGGATGGAGTGCATCGCGACCCGGACTTCCTGACTAAACAGGGGTGTGTAGCCTTTCTATATCCAGTGTATATGGTGCGTGTGTGTGTATATATATATATATATATATATATATATATATATATATATATATACACACACACACACACACACACACACACACACAGTACAGACCAAAAGTTTGGACACACCTTCTCATTCCAAGATTTTTTTTTTTTTTTCATGACTATGAAAATTGTAGAGTCATACTGAAGGCATCAAAACTATGAATTAACACATGTGGAATTATATACATAACAAAAAATGTGAAACAACTCAAAATATGTCATATTCTAGGTTCTTCAAAGTAGCCACCTTTTGCAGCAGACACATCTCTAGAACAACTGTTAAGAGGAGACTGTGTGAATCAGGCCTTCATGGTATAATATCTGCTAGGAAACCACTGCTAAAGAAAGGCAACAAGCAGAAGAGACTTGTTTGGGCTAAAGAACACAAGCAATGGACATTAGACCAGTGTAAATCTGTGTTTTGGTCTGATGAGTCCAAACTTGAGATCTTTGGTTCCAACCACTGTGTCTTTGTGCGACGCAGAAAAGGTGAACGGATGGACTCTACATGCCTGGTTCCCACCGTAAAGCATGGAGGAGGAGGTGTGATGGTGTGGGGGTGCTTTGCTGGTGACACTGTTGGGGATTTATTCAAAATTGAAGGCATACTGAACCAGCATGGCTACCACAGCATCTTGCAGCGGCATGCTATTCCATCCGGTTTGCGTTTAGTTGGACCATCATTTATTTTTCAACAGGACAATAACCCCAAACACACCTCCAGGCTGTGTAAGGGCTATTTGACCAAGAAGGAGAGTGATGGGGTGCTGCGCCAGATGACCTGGCCTCCACAGTCACCGGACCTGAACCCAATCGAGATGGTTTGGGGTGAGCTGGACCGCAGAGTGAAGGCAAAAGGGCCAACAAGTGCTAAGCATCTCTGGGAACTCCTTCAAGACTGTTGGAAGACCATTTCAGGTGACTACCTCTTGAAGCTCATCAAGAGAATGCCAAGAGTGTGCAAAGCAGTAATCAAAGGTGGCTACTATGAAGAACCTAGAATATGACATATATTTTCAGTTGTTTCACACTTTATTGTTATGTATATAATTCCACATGTGTTAATTCATAGTTTTGATGCCTTCAGTGTGAATCTACAATTTTCATAGTCATGAAAATAAAGAAAACTCTTGGGATGAGAAGGTGTGTCCAAACTTTTGGTCTGTACTGTATATATATATTAGAAAGCCAAATGGATAACTTAACAGGGATCTTCCAGATGTTGCGCAACTACACGTCCCATGAGGCATTGTAAAATTTTGACATTCACAGACATGGCTAGGCATGATGGGAATTGTAGTTCTTGAACAACTAGAGGGCCATAGTTTGGTGACCCCTGGATAACTATGGCCCGGATTCACATACATCGGCGCATATTTACGCCGGCGCAGCTCGGAGAGGCAAGCATGGAATCCACAAAGCAAATGCTCCCAACTCTGCGCCGGCGTAAGTGGAAGTGGGCGTGATCCATGTTAATGAAGCGTGACCCCATGCAAATGATGGGCCGGGCGCCAGACACATACTTAAAATGAACTGCGCATGTGTCGGGACATGGACGTATCCCCGTGCGCATGCGTACAACCATGTCGGAACAACTGCCTAAGATACGCCGGATCACTGTGTACGCCGTGAACGTAGCCTACGCCCAGCCCGACCCACGTCGGCCCATGATCACAGACGTCCAACGTTAAATACTTAGGCTTGTGTTCCCTGGTCCATATCTTTGCATTGGGTTGCGCCTCATTTATGAGGAATAACTTTACGCCGAACGTAAAACTTACGCAAACTGCTCAAATCATGCGCCGGGCGCAAGTACGTTCGTGAATCGGCGTATCTTCCTCATTTGCATATTTGAATAGAAAATCTATGGGAAAGCCACATGCGTCCAGCGTAAATATGCGACCACTCTACGCCGGCGTAGGCAAGTTACGTCGGTTGGATGAAGTCTGTTTTTAGGCGTATCTTGGTTTGTGGGTCCGATGCACAGATACGACTGCGCATATTTGTACTTACGCGGCGTATCTGGAGATACAACTATATCTATACACGGTCCGTGTCTGTTATATGTATAAATTATACGCACATACATATTAGTAGAGTGAGTAAAGTAAGTGATTTATGTTGTGTCATTAGGATAAGGAAAATGTGTATAATTTTTTCCCTCCCTCAGCTAAAAAGTTTCACCATAAAAGGATCTTACAGCTTCCTGAACTATTACACATAAATCATCCTCCTCCGATCATATAAAAATGGACCCTTGATGGCTATTTTACAGTTCTCAGAGGTCAAGGTTCCTTGTTCCTGTCAAAAAACACAGGCATTTTCTTTCATCAGCATTACTGCTAGCTGTTTGCTTTGGTGAAGAAAGGGGTTTCAAAAATGGAAAATCAAGAGTGGCCTTTAATAATTGAAAAGCTCTCCTTCTCATTGTTACAAATGCACACCAGGAATGGCCGGGGCAGGGGAAGACTGCTTGTGGACTTGACGTTGGCGAGTCTCACGAGAAAGAAAGCCACTAATGAGCTGAATTCCTGCAATATACAGATGAGCTCTGCACGGAATCACACCACTCACTATTCATATGTTCACACTCAACACTCTATCCAGACTATTCTAAGAAACAAAGTGCTCCAGGAGTAAAAAATATTTTTTTGATACACACACACACACACATATATTTTACATTATATATATATATATATATATATATATATATATATATATATATATATATATATATATATATATATATTATTTATATATAGAGATACATACACACACACATATATACACACACACGACAATTGTCAGACAGAACAGATTATTGATCGGACATTCTCCAAATAGGGTCACAGAAATAAAAACACGCAATAAAAGAGTGAGAAAGTATCAGTATTTATTGTGGTCTGTGTTCACATGTGGGAGATTTACCTTCAATTCCTGTCCAGCAGATCAGTGTTAGATAAAATAAGAACCAATGGGAAATTTGGTCAGCAGCGAACAAAAGACAAAAAGTCCCCTCAAATGGGACACAGCATCTAAAACCTGTTGGGAATGCTTATCCTGTGACCTGAGCAAGCATCTTAGCTTTGACTTATTCTTATTTACAAGATTATAATCTGTCTAGCCTCTGACTATTTTAAAGCATCATATTATAAGAGGTAAGCAAAAAAGATCTAATGAATAGTCTTTTGAGCGTAAGCCGCGCTAAATCATTTAAAAAACAATCAATAATAGTGTGAGTCCAGGTAAGAGATCCTAGTCCAGAATGTTTGTGTGGCAGTACATATAGAAAACATCAGCGGTTTGAAAGTTCAGCCATCACCACACCAAATAATTCCGTTCCCTTAGAAATTGTACCAGATTCCAAATAAACAAACGCCCAGATCTCCAGTAACGATCAACCAAAGGATCTCGGACGTTCGGGTCCTATAGTTCGCTCAGGTTAAACATGCCTACAACCCTTTGAATGAACTCAGGCATTAGGAAGGAAAAAAGATCCTCATAGTGTGGTCAGGCCCAGAGGCGTTTCGTCATTCCATCTGTCAATAGACGCCTATGACGAAACGCATCTAGGCATGACCACACGGATTGCTGCACCTGTCACTGGCTCCGATCTCCTCCCGGAAACCACCATGGACAATCATTTCTCCACGAGAGGTGGTGAGAGCATCAGAACTGTTCACACAGTGCAATATTGTACATTGAAACCTTTTTTAATATGTTTGTAAGTGCATAGGCATAGGGGAAGGGACTTTTTTTTGCAAATAAAAGTTTTAAATTTTCACACTATGAGGATCTTTTGTCTTTCCTCTTCGCCCCTCTTCCTTCCGGGACTGTCCGAAGCCGTGTGACATCACTCCTGCACTTGCACGTTGGAGCCACCAGTCATGGCACTCGCTTGGGAAGAAACGGCATGGAGGGCCGTTTCTTCACAACGCATGCACCAATATTGTGCACTACAAGTTAAAAACGGCACATGTTTAAGAGATATTTACAGTACCTATAGGTAAGCCTTATAAGCTTAGCTATATGTTCTAAACAGGAGTTTACAACCACTTTAAAGCGGATGTAAACCCTTGCATATACCCAGTGTAGTGAACAGCCTCAGATGATACACAGAGAAGAAACAAATCCTCCTACATAAGTTTTACATGCATTTCTGCTGTCTTTATATATTCTTTAGAAAGTGCACATCGTGTTAGAGATTTTCTCTTACTTTTCAGCACTGGGAATGGATTCTTGGCATACAGCCTAGACAGCTGATTGGGGGAAATGCACCCCCCCCCCCCACATAGGCAGAGACTTGCAGAGCTGTGCTGTGACAAGACAAGCTCTCTGCTAATCTCTTTTTCTTTTTTTTTAGCAACCTCCCACCACACAAATTTCAGGCTGGTTTAACTTGGTTGACATAGAACTTGTTAGACGTTATACTGATAACAGAGCAATAAAAAACAGCAGAAGCAAACAGACTTAGTGCTTTGGAAAGAGATAAGAAAACACTACAGATATATGTGCCCAGGTTTAAATATATGCAGAGTGTCCTCTTTTTACAGCTCATGGAGACAAGTCCTGGGTCTGGAAAAGGGGAGGCCAGATATGTTCAATCCAACTCGTTGCACGCGTCTTTAGGTCCAAAAAAAAAAAAAAAATATCTTGCTATCCAAAAAGGTTATGATACAAGCTAAAAGTGGTGCATACAGACACCATTAGTGTGGAAAATGCAGAATGGACACATTTTCTACGCTCATCCAATTTACTTTCTTAACCAGTCACAATGTAACAACGGCACACAAAGAACTCACACACGCCAGCACACCTGTCCACTTTTTACAGAAGAATGAGATCATAATGAGATTATCCAGCTGATTTAGGAACTTGCGATACGCCAAGAGACCCTTATGGTCCATTCACTTGAAATATTTACTAATTGGTGATAAGCCACCGAGCTTAATGGACCGTTGAAAGACATTTGTCATACAGTCCTATCTGCTGCTTGATGATACATAATGAGCCAAGCTCTGCATTGTGCTGTAGGATTTTCTGGATTCTGAAGGTGACTTGGCATTGGACAGTAAATGAGAAATACGTCCCGTCAACAGTTTTATATCATGTTAATGGAAGCAGTAAACATGTGCATACATTCTTGATTGAAACTGCAATACTGAGCCAAAATGAAAGCAGTAGGAAACAAATCAGAAGAAAATCTCTAAACAGTTGTGCCAGTGATATGTACCGTATTTATCGGCGTATAACACGCACCCTAACTTTAACCACTTAAGGACCGCCTACTGCACATTTACGTCGGCAGAATGGCACGGCTGGGCACATCAACGTATATATACGTTGATTTTAGTACCCAGCCGTGGGTCGCGGGCGCGCGCCCGCGACCCGGTCCGGAGCTCCAGGACCGGGACCGCGGGATTCGCGGTCCCGATCACCGCTGCAGTGCAGCGATCCGTCCCTGGAGCGGAAGAACGGGGAGAGCCGTGTGTACACACGGCTTCCCCGTGCTTCTCTGTGGCCGTAGCATCGATCGCGTCATCCCTGTAATAGGGGGACGCGATCGATGACGTCACACCTACAGCCACACCCCCCTACAGTTGTAAACACAACACATAGGCACACATCCCCTACAGCGCCACCTGTGGTTAACTCCCAAACTGCAACTGTCATTTCCACAGTAAACAATGCAAATTTAAATGCATTTTTTGCTGTGAAAATGACAATTGTCCCAAAAATGTGTCAAAATTGTCCGAAGTGTCCGCCATATTGTCGCAGTCACGAAAAAAATCGCTGATCGCCGCTATTAGTGGTAAAAAAAAAATAATAAAAATGCAATAAAACTATCCCTTATTTTGTAACCGCTATAAATTTTGCGAAAACCAACCGATAAACGCTTATTGCGATTTTTTTTTACCAAAAATAGGTAGAAGAAGAATACGTATTGGCCTAAACTGAGGAAAAAAAATGTTTTTTTATATATTTTTGGGGGATATTTATTATAGCAAAAAGCAAAAAATATTGAATTTTTTTTTAAATTGTCGCTCTATTTTTGTTTATAGCGCAAAAAATAAAAACCGCAGGGGTGATCAAATAACACCAAAAGAAAGCTCTATTTGTGGGGAAAAAAGGACGCCAATTTTGTTTGGGAGCCACGTTGCACGACCGCGCAATTGTCAGTTAAAGCGACGCAGTGCCGAATCGCAAAAAGGGGCTAGGTCCTTTACCTGAATTTTGGTCCGGGTCTTAAGTGGTTAAGAGGGAAGTTTCAGGAAAAATACTTTCCACAGCCCCCTGTGTATAACACGCAGGCAAGTTTATCCTATGTTTTCAGGGTACAAAAGTGAGTGTTATACGCCAATAAATACAGTATGTTATTTTCTGTAATTTGGCAACATCCATCCTGCCAAGGAGTGTTCCTTAATGTCAGCTGTGGAAGCCAACTTCAGCCACAAAAAAAAACATTGGTGAACTAGTGATATTTAATGCTAAACTCCAAGCAAACCACTAAAAACAGATGGGAGCGGAGGAACTACATTTCTGTCCATGCAGCTCTGAGATTTACACAGCATGTGTCAGAGGCTGAGACTGATATCCAATCAAATTCAGGTACCTACACATTAAAGGCTGATTCCCAATCAAATTCAGGTACCTACACACAAGAGGTCGATTTCCAATCAAATTCAGGTACCTACACACAAGAGGTTGATTCCCAATCAAATTGAGGTACCGACACACAAGAGGTTGATTCTTTGTCAAATTGAGGTACCAACACACACAAGGTTGATGCCCAATCAAATTCAGGTACCAACACACAAGAGGTTGATTTCCCAATCAAATTCAGGTATCTACACACAAGCAGGGCCGTCTTTAATATGGTTTGGGCCCTGGGCAAACATTTTTTTTGGGCCCCCCCTCCAGCTTATTTTGGGCCTGGCTGGTTCACATGTATGTGTTTTGGCGGCCCTCATTTGTGCAGGCACAGCAGCCCATTGATTTGAATGGGCTGCCATGCCTTTGTTTCCTGCAGAAAAAAGGTTCATTCAGCATTTTAAAAATCAGCTACCTTGAAATCCATTTTACTTTTGCACCATGCTACTTACCTGCAGTTCTTGCGCACACAAACGCACTGTGTTTTTAAAAGCGTGACCTAAACGTCTAAAAATGCAGCAAGTTTGACAGTGCGGGAACTGCAGATAAGTCACAGCAGACAGCAGAATGGACAGACAGTGCTGTATTTCAGTGCTTGATGGGCATAGGTGTGCCGTGTGTGCAGCCTATTACATGAGGCAATGCGCTTTTCTTTGCAGGAAATGCAGGCATGGCGGCCCATTCAAATGTGGGCCGCCAAAACACATACATGTGAACCAGTCAGGCCCAAAATAAGCCCATCAAGCAGTTAAATAAAGACAGTAATGCCATGTGCTCTGAGGCCTCACTCAGCCTGGACTGCAGGGCTGCTCTGTGACTTAAAGAGTTCCTCTATTTTACACATGGCATGGCATGGGGTCCCATGGTGCTAAAGCAGAATGGACAGGCGGTGCTGTGACCCCATGCCATGTGTAAAATACAGGAACTTTTTAAAACACTGACCAGACCTGCAGTGAATCATCAAATATTATAAAGACTTTGGGCACACTCTACAGAAAACTTGTATTTACAATATAGCAAACAGTGACATACCTTGAGGAGCAGGACATGAAGAAGTCAGCCTCGGGAAGAGCAAACTGGGGATGTTATAAAATCACATTGTAATTCACTTTTATATACAAGCAGCACCCAGTGGCAGGAAGGGAGAAGTGCACGTCTAAAGGGAAGCCAGGTGTGCTGTACATTTTAAAACACTGGGAAGGGAAGCAGTACTGTCACCTGGCTGCATGCCGCTGATGATTTTCAGCCTGATTTGTGGGCAGCACAGAGGCTTAACGGGCGGCAGGGCCACCATCAGGAATCATGGGGCCCCTTACACAGCTTCAGGCATGGGCCCCCTGGAGCAGAGAATGGGGGGGGGTGCTGCCCCCTTAAATTGAGAAGCGGGGGGGGAGCGGGGCTGCCGCGAATTTAGGAGCGGGAGGCCCTTTACAAAAAAAAGATTTAATAAAGAAAAATATATATAAAAAAAGGGGTGTAGCCATCCGGGGCCCTGGGGACCTCTGGGCCCTTTAATAAAAAGAAAAAAAGAAATAAAAAATATATTATTTTTTTTTAAAAAGGGGGTTGCCATCTGGGGACCTCTGGGCCCTTTAATATTTTTTTTTTATAAAAATAAATTACAAAAAAAGGGGGGTTGCCATCCGGGACCTCTGGACCCTTTCATAAAAAATTAAATAAAAAAAATATATTAAAAATAAACATTTATAAAAAAAAAAGTGGGGTTGCCATCCAGGGGACCTCTGAGCCCTTTAATTATATATATATACATATATATATATATATATACATATATATATATATATATATATATATATATATATATATATATATTTATTAAATAAAAAGCAAAAAAAAAATATAAAAAAAAAAATTATAAAAAAAAGGGGGGGTTGCCATCCAGGGCCCTGGGGAACTCTGGGTCCTTTAATATTAATAACATTATTAGTTTTCTTTTTATAAAACAAGTTTTTTTTATAAAAAAGGGGGGTTGTCATCTGGGGCCCTGGGGAACTACGGGCCCCTGGGGACCTCCAGACCTCTAAAAAAAAAGTGTCCCTTTAATAAAAAATAAAATAAAAATATATAAAATAAATATATTTTTTTATTTAAAAATAAATAAAAAAAGGGGGTTGTCATCTGGGGCCCTGGGGGCCTCCGGGTCCCTGGGGACCCCTAAAAAAAATTGGCCCTTTAATAAAAAATAAAAATATATTAAAAAAAATGGCCCTTTAATAAAAATAAATATATGTTTGTATTTAAAAATAAATACAAAAAAGTGGGTTGCCATCTTGGGCCCTGGGGGCCTCCTGGCCCCTGGGGACCCCCGGACCCCTAAAAAAAAAAAAATAATAAATAAAAAAAAAAACATTTTTTTTTTTCAAAGGGGGTTGCTTTGGGCCCCCAACAGTGACAGGGCCCTGGGCAGCTGCCCCTGTTTGCCCTATGGTAGAGACGGCCCTGCACACAAGAGGCTGATTTTCAATCAAATTCAGGTACCTACACACAAGAGGCTGATTTTCAATCAAATTCAGGTACCTACACACAAGAGGTTGATTTCCAATCACATTCAGGTACCTACACACAAGAGGCCAATTTCCAATAAAATTCAGGTGCCTACACACAAAAAGCTGATTCCCAATCAAATTCAGGTACCTATGCCAGTTTAATTTAAAAATCAATGTAATTTTTTTTTTTTATATATAACTGTACTCATTTGTGATTTCTTTTTATCTGCCTAGAGGTCAGCTTTAGAATTCATATAAAGCCAACAATAGAATGTGGGAGGGATAGAACCCCTGTTGGGTTTTTACTGCTGCCTCTGGTGGGATGATTCACCCTGACAGCTGGTGTTCGTGATCACTGCCTCCATTACAGAAAATGATAAGATATACAAAAATGTTGAGTTGTCAAAAGGAGGATATCCTATGGCTTTGGAAGGATCTTCTATTATTTCCTGCTGTAGACAGGAAGTTAAGGCTTCTTTCAGACAGATCCCTAGGGGGTGAAATGCATCCAAGGGACCTCTCCTGTGGGCGAAATGCAGAGTTGAAGCCATCTAACATTACCTGGTCAGTTTTGGTCACAGCTAATCGGCATCCTGAGTGCGATCGGTTGCCATTTTTCTTTAGCACAGTGGAATGACTTTTGTAGGACAGTGTGTTACTGTCAGGATCACCAAGTGAAAATAAAAGGGGAAGAAAAAAAGCCTGAAATTGTAGCCATCACAAGCAAGCCAAATTATATTATAATTCTGTTCTCTGGTCTAGATGTTCTTTAAGCTTATCTCAAGCAGGGTACATTTTCAGCAACCCATCTGAAAAAAAAAAAAATATAGCACAGTGTTGAACACAAGTGCCAGTGTTCTGCAATCATGCAGATGATTTAAAGCATCCTTAATTTTGTAAAACAGATGAGAGGTTTAAGAAGTTCAAAACTGATTAAAAAAAGAAGACAAAAGAAGAAGAAGAAAAAAAAAGATTTTCACACCTGTGCTGGTGTAAGGAATTACGCGACACTCAACAAAATCTTTTCTGTATGTTGTCAGTCAAGGATCATTTACTAACAAATCACTCTGTGAATCACTGAGTCAGTAATGATGCTTGAAATTACCAGACTCCACTTACTTCCAACACAGCTTCAATTAAGGGATAATGGCCGTGATTTCAACCAAGGGAAGTGAACATAAGCAGACAAGGTATGCCGTGAGCCGACAGTCAGCGAATATCCCTGGGTAATGGTTGTATTGGAAAACAATCGCACATCTGTTGGTAGGATGAGACCTCTGCACGCAAACCCTTATAAAATGCCAACGGATTGGCACTATCAGACAAGACAAGCCTTTAGTAACACGTGAAACCAAAAGCCGAGGGGTGCCATAAATACGTTTTTCTGGTTGGTAAAGGTAACAGCTAGGATAGCGGGAGTTGTAAATTCTCCTTAAAAAATAAATAAATAACAAAACAGGTTTATACTTACCCGATCTGTGCAATAGAATTACACAGAATGGACCTTAACGTCCCAATTTCGGGTCCCATTCTGGAGCTTCTGGCTCCACCCCTACGCCGAGTGCCCCACCTAGTAGGGCTGCACGATTCTGGTCAAAATGAGAATCACGATTCTTTTGCTTAGACTAAAGATCACGATTCTCTCACGATTCTCTCACGATTCTCAAAAACTGAATGCCAGACCCCCTCCCCCCCCAAATAAATAAACCTGTGATTTATCTGAAAATGTGAATATATAAAAAACAGACCAGTGGATATGTCTATAATGTTAAAGATCATATAACTCCTATGAAAAAAGCAGAATCAAACTTTGATTCTGCTTTTTTCATAACATTATAGACATATCCGCTGGTCTCTCTTTTATACATATATCAGAAGCAGTACCGCCAGCAACCATTGGGTGGCGCATGGATACACACTACAGTTGTACAGCCCAGCCATCCAGCGGCGCAGGCTTCTGACGTCGGCTCCGATATCGGTGCCATTTGCGTTCCACGCTGGTTACATGGAACTGACCGTGAAACAGAAGAATTGCGGGTCATCCCGCGGTGAGACCGTGGGCGCGGAGAATCGAAATCGCGAGTCTCTCCGCGATTAATCGTGCAGCTCTAGTGCTCTACCACCTAGCAAGCTGCTTTCTATGGGGCCATCATGCGGCCTGCTCTCAAGCATCTATTGACAGATGGCGGGACTCACTCCCAATGGTCTATTGACACAGGCGGCAGGACTTGGTCCCGCTTCCAGCTCCATCATCACTGACTTTGATTATCAGCAGCAGGAGCCAATGGCCTCAGGAAATCTCAAGAGATCAGGATGTGAGGGGAGAGAAAAGCTGCAGACACGCACAGCGCTGAGGGCTCAGGTAAATAAAAGAGGGGGTGAAGGGGAACACTGATGTCTAAACATTTTTTTACCCTAATGTGTTGCCCCTAATGCAAGGAATGCATTAAAGTGACACTAAAGGCTCAGTTTTTATTCATTAAAAATAACACGTTATACTTACCTGATCTGTGCAATTGTTTTGCACAGCGTAGCCCCAATCCTTCTCTTTTTGGGTCCCCTGAAGGAGCTCCTGGCTCCCTCCCCCCTGCTGAGTGCCCATAAGACACATAGAATGTGATTCGGCCCTGCCCCCACTCCCTCCTCACTGGCTGTGATTGACAGAAATGGAAGCCAATGGCTCCTGCTGCTGTGTCTCAGCCAATGAAGAGGCAGAGACTATGTTGAGCTACTGCTCTCATGCACATCGCTGGTTCAGGCTCAGGTAAGAAGGAGGGGGGGGGGGGGGCAGTGCAGGAGCTTCAAACGGAAGTTTTTTTTACCTTCATGCATAGAATGTAAAACATTCAGGGCCAGATTCTCAGCGGCGCTACGATGGAGTATCTCAGATACCCCGTCGTATCGCCGTTTTTTTTGACTCGTATCTATGCGAGCGATTCCTAGAATCACTTTGGCATAGATACGCCTGAAGATCCGACAAGTGTAATACCATTACACTTGCAGATCGTAGTTGTAATGACAACTCCGGCCACTAGATGGCCGTTACGTTGTTTTCTCATTTGCCTATGCAAATGAGGCTACTACGCCGATTCCCGATCGCTTTTACGCCGCCCCGTCGTCGCGTACGTCGTTTACAAACTCGTAAGGTTACCCCTGCTAATATGAGGGTTAACCTTACGCAGTACCGTCGGATGCCATGTTAAGTATGGCATCGGGTCAACGTCGGCTTTTTTCGTCACTTACGTCGTTTTACTAACTCGTTCGCGAATAGGGCATTGCGTAGTGTCGATCACGTCGTTTTGACGTTGGTTTCCACAACGCTTTCCGACGTGAGCTGGGCTTTTTCCCCGGCCGGCACATGCGCAGTTCGTTCGACGCGGGGGCGCGCTTAATTTAAATACAAGCCGCCCCCTTTGAATTACGCGGGCTTACGCTGGGCGATTTACTCTAAGCCTCTGCAAACTACGGAGCAAGTGCATGGAGAATACGGCACTTGCTCTGTTACGTTGCGGCGGCGTAGTGTAAATGCGTTACGCTACGCCGGCGAATTTCTATGAGAATCTGGCCCTCAGTCTTTAGAACCACTTTAATGCAAAAAATGTTTGGGCTTTAAAACCACTTTCACTTAGGTAAGATTGGCCTTAGAGCTCATGCATACAGACATATTGGGGCATATACTGTATTTATTGGCATATAACACTCACGTTTTTACCCTGAAAATAGAGGGTAAACTGTGCCTGCATGTTATACGCAGTGGGCTGTGGAATGTTTTTTTGCGTGTTATACGCAGATAAATACGGTAATCTAAAATATGTCCGTATTTTGGTGCCTGAAAGCCACAAGTGTTGCACACAACCACCTGTACAAACGAACTACAGGATATAACTGTATGTGGCTACGAGCCACTTTGGAGCTTAAAAATGCAACTGGGTGCCATACACATTGATTGCAGTTAAATATACCTGCATACAGCAGCACGCAACACCTGTGGTTCCCATGCCCTGAAATATGGATGTACCGTATTTATCGGGGAAGGAGGGGGAAGAGCGCTGCCGAGTGCAGCTGGAATTCACGAGCCGTCTCTCCTGTTTACTCGGCTCTAAGTCACATACACAGTCCTGCTTCCGCCACCGGCATTGGACCAGTGTTCTATCAATCACAGGAGCTGGTCCAATGCCGATGGCGGAGGCGGGACTGTGTATGTGACTGCCACCGAATGAACAGGAGATGACGGCTCGGTGATTCCCTCACTCCACAAGAGAAGGTGAGGCTGCAAATGGGCACATAGGCTGCATCTAGGCAAACTTAAATAACAGGCTGCATAGGCGGCACATAGACTGGAGCTGGGCACATAGACTGGAGGCTGGGCACATAGACTGGAGGCTGGGCACATAGACTGGAGGCTGGGCACAGATTAGGCTACATTGAGGCTGCAGATGGACACTGACCACAAAATAAAAATAAAAACTTTTTTTTCCTGAAACTTCCCTCTGAAATTGGGGTGCGCGTTATACGCCGGCGCTCGTTATACGCCGATAAATACGTTATTCTATGTTATATATCCCAATATGCCAGTGTGCATGATCCCTTCCTGTTATCAAAATGTAATTCTACTTGGGAGAGAAAAAAAAAAAGGAACCCTTTCTAAGCTAATCTTATGCAAGGATTTCCTCAAAATTGCATTTCCTTAATATTCCAAAAACACGTTGATAATTCCAATGCTCCAATAAAAATATAACTTCATTGTCATAACCAGGTCAAACCAGATTAATCCTACAGTAACACGGCTTATAAAATGTGTAATAGGCCAAATGTGAAAATATAAGTGTCCAAAATAAAAAATTGAAAAAATTGTGGAATTGTGAAAAAAGGCTTCTAGTGGACTTCTGGTTAGGAAATGACGTCACAGCAGGTTATTTCCTATGCGTTTCATCACACCTAATGTCTTCCAAGGAATGGACAATTAAATTATATTTTTATTTGAAGTATTGGAATTAGCGCAACATATGTTTTTGGAGTACTTTGAACAATGTTTAATATCTCATAGTATGATTGCAACTCTTTCCATTTAATACTTCATATTCACCTAAGTGCAGTTCACATTACATTACACCATTTTCTTAATATTACCTGCTATATACTGTGGTATGGATATTGAGGTAAGCCATTATATAAAAAAAGTTTAAAGCACTGTATATGTACACCCAATTACTAAAATATTATGGATGCTTTAACATATTGCAATATCAGAGGTTAATATTTTATTTTAAGTGGTTGTAAACCCTCACAGACCACTTTTACCTAGAGGTAGGCCTAGATTAAGGCTTACCTGTAGGCAGAGCTTTTTTTCTCAGAAAATAGATACAGGAACTCAACCACGACCCGTTCAGATTTCACAAACAGTAGAAGGGTCTTAAAGGGGCATTAAATACCAGAATTGCATTACATACAGAGTGCAGAGTTCAGGGGGTTACAAAGCTGTCACTTGTAAACACAGAAACCAGACTTCTGTGTTTACAAGTGATTGTGGTGAGCAGGCACCAAAGGGTCTGATCCAAAGGTGGTGGAACTGAGTTCCCCAAGTTCCCCCCAAAAAAAAGCCCTGCCTGTAGGTGCAACAAATATCTCCTAAACCTACACCGTGTAGGAGATATTTGCAAAAAGACAGCACCTATGTCTATTGCTGCTAGTGAATGGGATCATGCCGTTAGTGCGGGAGTGACGTCATTGCGGCTCCGGCCAGTCACAGCGCCGGAGCCACGATACCCGGAAGTCACTCCGGGAGAGATGGCGGCGATGGAGGAGGCAAACGAGGAAGGCATGCAGGGACTTCGATCTCAGGTAAGTACTTCATAATGAGTTAGTATGCTACGCATACTAGCTCAGTATGCCTTTGTCTTGCAGGGAGTATTTTTTATTTTATTTTTTTTAACCAAGGCTTTACTTCTTTAAATCTCTAGCTTTCATTCAAATGCACGATGATCCTGCCATTAGGATCCTTATTCAGGCACTTATACGGTTACAACAGTCTGTCCCTGTCTCCAAATTGTGGTCCTGCTTTGTGATCCTCTCTTCACAGACTTCTAATGAAGACTACGAGTGACCATTTCCTCAACATTCATTTTTCACGGCCATCACCATCAGCTATGCTGATGGGCTTATTTTCAGGGTATGGCTTGCCATTTTATGTGCCGTCTTCTCTTTCCCTCTTTCTCCCTGCCTGTAAGGAATACCCAGTGTGAAGATAGAGGTGCTGTAAACTACTAGAATCCTCACCATTACAGTAGTATATAACGTAAAAGGTGTGCATTTCTGTAATCAATTGTGTCACGTACCTTCTTTCGTGACCCGCCTGAGCCTAAAACATGGTACTAGGATTGCACCTAAATCAACAATTGGATCATCAAGAACATTCGAGGAGAGAGGTTCAATTGTTGTGAAGAAGGCTTCAGGGTGCCTAAGAAAGTCCAGAAAGCTCCAGAACCGTCTTACAGTTGATTCAGCTGCTGGATCGGGGCACCGCCAGTGCAGAGCTTGCTCAAGAATGGCAGCAGGAAGGTGTGAGTACATCTGCACGCACAGTGAGGCAAAGACTTTGGAGGATGACATGGTGTCAAGAAGCCACTTATTTACTAGAAAAAACATCAGGGACAGACCAATATTCTGCAAAGGGTACAGGGATTAGACTGCTAAGGACTGGGGTAAAGTAATTTTCTCTGACGAATCCCCTTTCCGATTATTTGGGCCATCTGGAAAAAACCTTGTGTCATGCCAACAGTAAAGCATCCTTAACCATTCATGTGTGAGGTTGCTTCTCAGCCAAGGGACAGGGCTCACTCACAATTTGCCTAAGAACACATCCATGAATAAAGAATAGTACAAAAACATCCTCCTGTGAGCAACTTCTCCCAACCATCCAAGAACAGTATGGTGAGGAACAATGCCTTTTCCAGCATGATGGATCACCTTGCTATAAGGCAAAAGTGATAATGAAGTGGCTTGGGGAACAAAAACATCAACATTTTGGGTCCATGGCCAAGAAACTCCCCCCTCCCATTGAGAACGTGTGGTCAATCCTCAAGAGGCGGTGAACAATAAAACCTCCACAAATTCTGACAAACTCCAAACATTGATTATACAAGGAACGGCATCAGTCAGGATGTGGCCCAGAAGTTGACTGACAACATGCCAGGAAGAATTGCAGGTCTTGAAAAACAAGGGTCAACACAAATATTGGGTTTTTGCATAAACTTCATGTAATTGCCAATAAAAGCCTTTGACACCTATGAAATGCTTATAATTATACTTCAGTATACCATAGTAACCTCTAAGGCCTCGTACACACGATCGGACATATCCGATGAAAACGGTCCGCGGACCATTTCCATCGGATATGTCCGATCTGGAGTTTGATCCGATGGCGTGTACACACCATCGGATCAAATTCCCTGCCGGCGGACGGCGCGGTGACGTTGACGCCGCCACGTCACCACACCAGGAAGTAAAACACTTCCGCGCATGCGCTGAATCCATTCGGCGGCGGCGCGGCGGCGGTGCGGGACGACATGTCTGCTGGTAAGTGTACTAACCAGCAGACATAACGGGCGGACAGATTCCCACCGGATAGATTTCAAAGCATGCTTTGAAATCTGTCGGGTGGAGAAATCTGTCCGCTAGCCCATACACACGATCGGAGATGTCTGCTGAAACGGTCCATCGGACCGTTTTCAGCGGACTTATCCCCTCGTGTGTACGAGGCCTAACAAAAAGATCTAACAACACTGAAGCAGCAGACTGTGAAAATTAAAGGGGTTGTAAAGGTAAAAAAAAAAGAATCCTAAATAGCTTCCTTTAGCTTAGTGCAGTCCTCCTTCACTTACCTCATCCTTCCATTTTGCTTTCAAATGTCGTTATTTCTTCTGAGAAATCCTCACATCCTGTTCTTCTGCCTGTAACTTCACACAGTAATGCAAGGCTTTTTCCCTGGTGTGGAGTGTCATGCTTGCCCCCACCCTTGAGGGGGCGAGCAGGAGAGTCAGGATGCTCTCTACTAGACATGTGCATTCGTTTTCGTTAGAATGCATTTTCGTCCGAATATCTGTTTTTTTGTTAAAACAAATAATTTTGTTAAAACGATAACGAAAGTGCAAGAAACGAAAACCGAAAGATCCGACATAAAAAATGCTTTATTTTCATTTTCGTTGCAGTAAAAATTTGATAGAGAATCGACATTATAGGGAAAAGATTCAACATTATAGAGAAAAGATTCGACACTATAGAAATAATAGATTCGACATTACAGAGAATAGATTTCGATTTATGAGAAAATAGATTCGACATTATAAAAAATAGATTCGACATTATTACCAGTCATACAACATTAGAATTCTTGTAGGCGGAATATTCAAAAGGAAATGTACGATTCGACGTTTCGTCGAATATTCTTTTGACCATTCGACAGAAACCAAGTATTATTGGATTTTCGGACGAAAGCTATTCCCCAACGAAAAACGAAATAAATCAAAACGATTTTCGGGAGTAACTAAATAAAAGGATTTTTAATAACAGCTTACCTGTAAAATCCTTTTCTTGAAGTACATCACGGGACACAGAGCGCATAGTCATTACATATGGGTTATATGGGTACCTTCAGGTGTGGACACTGGTGTAATCAACTTCACAGGAAGTTCCTCCCTATATAACCCCCTCCCACTGAGAGTGCTTCAGTTTTGTAGCAAGCAATTTCTCCGAGGTTACACAATGTTCCCCAAAAGAGGGGTGGGAGCTCTGTGTCCCGTGATGTACTTCAAGAAAAGGATTTTACAGGTAAGCTGTTATTAAAAATCCTTTTTTCTTTATCGTACATCACGGGACACAGAGCGCATAGTCATTACATATGGGATGTCCCAAAGCAATGCTCCATGAAGGGAGGGAGACCGTAAGGCCAAAAATAGCCAAACAAAAAACATTATCAGGAGGTAAAATAGCTCCACCAACAGAAAAAAGGGGGCGTGAACCGGGCCAGAGGATTCTATACTGCTGCCCGTAGGACTGCCTGCCCAAATGCTGTGTCCGTAGCCTTTGCGACGTCCAACTTATAAAATTTAGTAAACGTATGTACGGAAGACCAGGTTGCCGCTTTGCAAACCTGTGCCATAGAGATCTGATGGTGTGCCGCCCAAGAGGCACTCATGGCCCTCGTAGAATGGGCTTTAACTGATAAGGGAGGTGGAACGCGCTTCAGACCATAGGCCTGACAAATCAGCTGCTTAATCCACCTAGCCAAGGAAGACTTGGCAGCCGGCTGACCCTTCTTGGGGCCATCCGGAAGAACGAAAAGCACATCTGTTTTCCGAATCTTCTCTGTAGCCTTGAGATAAACCCTCATGGCTCGGACCATGTCCCAAGTATGAAGCAGTCTTTCCTCTCTGGACTGGGGAGTAGGAAAGAAGGATGGTAGGACTAGGTCCTGATTCAAGTGAAAACTGGATATGACCTTAGGAAGGAAAGAAGGTTGAGGCCGCAGAACCACTCTGTCCTTATGCAGAATCAGGTACGGTTCCCTGCAAGACAAGGCTGCCAGCTCGGAGACCCTTCTGGCCGAAGCCATAGCCACCAAGAAAACCAACTTTCGGGTTAGCAGCACAAGAGGGATTTCTGTCAGAGGTTCAAACGGCTGCTTTTGTAAAGCTGACAAGACCAGATTTAAATTCCAGGGGCAGAGGGGAGCTCTAATAGGGGGATTCACATGCAAGACCCCCTGCAAGAAGGTTTTCACAAGCAAATGCGTGGCCAAAGGCCTTTGAAACCATATCGATAAGGCAGACACCTGCCCCTTTAGAGTACTAAGAGCCAACCCCTTGTCAACGCCAACCTGGAGGAATCGCAAAATCCTGCCAATAAAAAACTTGCGAGGATGCCCTCCTTGAGACTCGCACCACTCCACATAGGTCCTCTAGACTCTGTAATAGATATTTCTAGAGACTGGCTTCCTAGCCAGAATTAACGTAGATATGACTTAGGCTGAGAGGCCTCTGCCCTTAAGAATTAGGGATTCAGCCGCCAAGCCATCAAATTTAGCTGCTGTGAAGCAGGGTGGTAGATCGGGCCCTGAGACAGCAGATCTGGGCGCAGGGGGAGTGGCCACGGTGCCCCTACTGACATCCTCACGATGAGTGCGTACCAAGCCCTTCTGGGCCAGGCTGGGGCCACCAGGATCACCGGCCTGCGCTCCACCCTGATCCTTCGTAGAAGGCGGGGAATCATCTGTAGTGGAGGGAACGCATACAGGAGAGAAAACTGGTGCCAGGGGCAAACCAACGCATCGGTCCCGTAGGACGAGGGGTCCCTGGCTCGGGATACGAATTTGTCCAATTTCTTGTTGAATCTTGTTGCCATGATGTCCACATCGGGAACTCCGAATCTTTGGCAAATCTCTTGGAATACCTGGGGGTGAAGAGACCACTCTCCCGGGAGTAACTGTTGACGACTCAAAAAATCTGCTTGAAAATTGTCTATCCCTGGGATGAACACTGCTGAGATGCAGGGTACATGGGCTTCGGCCCATGAGAAAATCAGGTTTACTTCCCTTTGAGCCGCTAGGCTCCTTGTGCCCCCCTGGTGGTTTATGTATGCCACCGCAGTGGCATTGTCGGACTGTATCCTTACTGGCAGACCCTGCAGGGGGAGAGTCCAGGCGACCAGGGCCAACCGAGCAGCTCTGATCTCTAGGACATTGATGGGAAGCAGACTTTCTGCCTCTGACCACTGTCCCTGCTGGGTCCGTTTTCCTAAGATTGCCCCCCAACCTGTTAGGCTGGCATCTGTGGTTACTATTTTCCACGTGATGGGGCAAAAGGTTTTCCCTTTTGACAATTTTTGAGGGACCAGCCACCAGTACAGGCTGCGCCTGACTCCTGGGGAAAGACCTAATGGACGGTCTAATGCCTGTATGGACCTGTTCCCAGCAGAGAGAATAGCTGCCTGGAGAACTCTGGTATGGATCTGGGCATAGGGCACTGCTTCGAAGGCGGCTACCATCTTTCCCAGCAGTCGCATGCATTGGCAAATAGTCGGCCTCTTCTTGCCTAGGACTATTTGAATTGTTTGAGTCAATGACCTGATCTTTTCTTGAGGTAAAAAATATCCTCTGGCATTCTGTGTCTAACCGAAGGCCTAGATATTCCAACTGTCTTGTGGGTTGCAACCTCGATTTTCCTTGGTTCACAACCCACCCGAATTCTTGTAGATGCCGAACTTTGCGGACTACTGCATGATTGAGGTTGGAAGCTGATCTGTCGATAACCAGGAGATCGTCCAGGTATGCCAGGACCAAAATGCCTTCTGTCCTTAGGACGGCTAGCACCGGGGCTAACACCTTTGTGAATACCCGCGGAGCTGTTGCCAACCCGAAAGGGAGGGCTACGAACTGGAAATGACTTTGATCTATCATAAAACGAAGAAACTTGTGATGTGCTGGGTAGATCGGCACATGCAGATATGCATCCTTTATTTTTATAGATGCTAGAAAGTCGCCTTGATGCAGGCTGGCTGTCACTGAACGTATGGAATCCATACGAAAGGTCTGAATCTTTAGAAAGCGATTTAGGCGTTTGAGGTCTAGGATAGGCCTGACGTCGCCATTGGGTTTTGGTATAATAAAAAGGTTGGAGTAGATCCCAGACCCCTTTCTTGGGTTGGTACTACAATTACTCCTTGGAGCAAGAGGCGATCCAACGCCTTTACGAGAGAGGCCCTCTTTAACGGGTCGCTTGGAAGACTTGACCCCTGAAAATGAGGAGGGGGGATTTCTCGAAACTCTAGTTTGTAGCCTGTGGCTACCACGGACCGAACCCAAGAGTCGGGAATTCTGGCCTTCCAGACTTCGGAGAAAAACTGAAGTCTTCCCCCCACCCAAGAGAGTGGGGGCTCCCCTTCATGAATCTGACTTGATGACTGGTTTAGCCGGCTTGCGAGACCAGGGCCTCTTGTTTGCCGCGGCTTGTCCCTGTGGGCGGCTATTAACTGCTGAACGCCCGGGAGGCCGTCGATACTGACGGGAAGTCGAAGGGGCCGAGCCTGCAAAGGCCTGTCGTTTAAACGTGGGCCCACGCGGTCCTTTCTTGACCGGTAAGGAAGAACTTTTACCACTTGATATGGTTTGGATATATTTATCTAGGTCTTCACCGAATAGTCTTCCCCCATGAAAGGGAAACCCTGCTAAAAGCTTTTTGCAGGGTGCCTCTGCTGACCAGTTCTTTAGCCACGAAAGACGACGCATGTGAACCACCAGCAGAGATAACCGGGATGCCTGTTGGATGGAGTCCTTAATAGCATCTACTGCACAGCAGAGAGCCCTAGGGAAATCTGCTAATTCACGAGTTTGCTGAGCCGGCATGTCCTTTAATATCTGTTTTGCCTGATCCTTTAAGGCCTGACAAACGCCAATGGCTGCCACCACTGGCTGAACCATGGCACCTACTGTGGTGAAAGAAGCCTTCAGTAGGGTCTCTAATTTTTTGTCGACCGGATCCTTGAACATCTGGACATTTTCAACCGGACAGGTCAGGGATTTATTCACGCAGGAAATGGCCGCGTCCACTGTGGGGAGTGCCCATTTCTTTAAAAATTCCTCTTCCATAGGATAGAGAATAGAGAACCTCTTAGGAGGGATAAAGATCCTATCAGGTTGAGCCCAATCCTGGTAAATCACGCTCCGCAGAAGGGGGTGAATCGGAAAAGACACACAAGTTAATGGAGCCTTTAAAGCGGAATTCCGGCCACAATATCACTTTTTAAATATAGATACCCCTGTAATACACAAGCTTAATGTATTCTAGCAAAGTTAGTCTGTAAACTAAGGTCCGTTTTGTTAGGTTGTTACAGCATTTAGATACTTTATAAAACAGGAATTGACTGGGGCCATCTTAAGTGTGGGAATCATTGAAGCCAGACTGTATGACTTCCTGGATTTCAGATCTCGCACATGCTCAGTGCTGCACAAGCAGTGTAATAGGTTTCAGATCAGGTTTCCATAGCAATGGGAGTGTCAGAGGAAGTTGCCGCCCCTTATCTATGCAAAACTCTCCTCCACTCCTCCTTCCAGGAACCAGTAAATATACAAAATAATTTGTTCCTGTGCAGATATATCTACATAACAAGAATATATATATATATATCTTGTTATATATGTGGTGTGTATACATATACTAGACATGTGCACTGCCAATAAATTCATTTTGTTTAGTTCCGTTTTGCATTAGCTGTTATTTCATATTTTGTGCCCGAAACTCAATTTGGATTCATACTAAATACGAATTTTCGTTAGATTTGTTAACTTTTCATAACAATTACCAACATTCGTTATGATGAATTTAAAAATCTGGACACTTAAAGAGGACTAATAGTACCTGCTGTGCTCATTATGAGGGGTTCCCACCATCCCTGTGCTGTGCTCATGAGGGGTTCCCACCATCCCTGTGCTGTGCTGACTTTCTGGGTTTGTACTTCTGCTGTGTAAAAACCCAGGAAGTCAGCACAGCACATGGATGGTGGGAACCCCTCATGAGCGCAGCACAGGGATGGTGGGAACCCCTCATAATGAGCACAGCAGAAGTACAAACCCAGGAACTCAGCACAGCACAGGGATGGTGGGAACCCCTCATAATGAGCACAGCACAGGGATGGTGGGAACCCCTCATATTGAGCACAGCACAGGGATGGTGGGAACCCCTCATATTGAGCACAGCACAGGGATGGTGGGAACCCCTCATATTGAGCACAGCACAGGGAGGGTGGGGACCCCTCATAATGAGCACAGCACAGGGATGGTGGGAACCCCTCATATTGAGCACAGCACAGGGATGGTGGGAACCTCTCATAATGAGCACAGCACAGGGATGGTGGGAACCCCTCATGAGCGCAGCACAGGGATGGTGGGAACCCCTCATAATGAGCACAGCAGAAGTACAAACCCAGGAACTCAGCACAGCACAGGGATGGTGGGAACCCCTCATAATGAGCACAGCACAGGGATGGTGGGAACCCCTGATATTGAGCACAGCACAGGGATGGTGGGAACCCCTCATATTGAGCACAGCACAGGGAGGGTGGGGACCCCTCATAATGAGCACAGCACAGGGATGGTGGGAACCCCTCATACTGAGCACAGCACAGGGATGGTGGGAACCCCTCATAATGAGCACAGCAGAAGTTCAAACCCAGGAACTCAGCACAGCACAGGGATGGTGGGAACCCCGACATAATGAGCACAGCACAGGGATGGTGGGAACCCCGACATAATGAGCACAGCACAGGGATGGTGGGAGCCCCTCATAATGAGCACAGCACAGGGATGGTGGGAACCCCCCATAATGAGCACAGCAGAAGTACAAACCCAGGAACTCAGCACAGCACAGGGATGGTGGGAACCCCTCATATTGAGCGCAGCACAGGGATGGTGGGAACCCCGTCATAATGAGTGCAGCACAGGGCGGGGGGAACAGGGGTGGACAGCACAGGGGGGGGGCCTGAAGAGTGTGGTAGGGGAGAACACTGTGGGGGGACTGGAGAGTGTGGTGGGGGAGGAGAACACTGTGGGGGGCTGGAGAGTGTGGTGGGGGAGGAGAACACTGGGGGGGCTTCAAGGAGAACTGCATAGGAGAAGCAGGGTGGCTGCATATAGAGGAAATGAGCTTTCTATATTCCTCCATACAGGCACTGAATGCTTGATTCTCCGACTTTACCTCCTGCAAGCGATCAGCGGCTGTATAGAGGAATATGGCAAGGTAATTTCTTCTATTTGCAGCCCCCTGCTGAATGCGGTCCTCCTATTAGGCACGTAGGGCGGCATCAGATAATTTATAGTAGTGAGAGAAAATTAGGGTGAGGGGGGAGAGGCATATACAGAAAATCTATCTGCCCCCATCACACAGCCAGCATCACTTCACACTTCCCCAAACGCATCACATCACTCCCTGTGCATCCAATGGACCAGCAGCGCAGCACATGTCCTCAAAATCATGTCCCTCAGCACACGTGCCAAACTCACAGCACATGTCCCAACAACGCACAGCACATGTCCCAAATCACATGTCCCAACACCGCACAGCACATGTCACAACACCGCACAGCACATGTCACAACACCGCACCGCACATGTCCCCCATCACATGTCCCAAACACCACACATGTCCCCCGTCACATGTCCCCCGTCACATGTCCCAACACCACACTTGTCTCCCATCACATGTCCCAACACCGCACTTGTCTCCCATCACATGTCCCAACACCGCACCACACATGTCCCCCGTCACATGTCCTAGCACCGCACTTGTCTCCCATCACATGTCCCAACACCACACTTGTCTCCCATCACATGTCCCAACACCACACTTGCCTCCCATCACATGTCCCAACACCACACTTGCCTCCCATCACATGTCCCCCCCACACAGTATTGCCCCATCACATATCCCCCCACACACAGCACTGCCCCCCCCCACACACACACACAGCACTGCCCCCCCATACACACAGCACTGCCCCCCCATACACACAGCACTGCCCTCCCATACACAGCACTGCCCCCCCATACACAGCACTGCCCCCCATACACACAGCACTGCCCCCCCCATACACACAGCACTACCCCCCCCCATACACACAGCACTGCCCCCCATACACACAGCACTGCCCCCCATACACACAGCACTGCCCTCCCATACACAGCACTGCCCTCCCATACACAGCACTGCCCCCCATACACACACAGCACTGCCCCCCATATACACAGCACTGCCCCCCATATACACAGCACTGCCCCCCATACACACAGCACTGCCCCCCCCATATACACAGCACTGCCCTCCCATACACAGCACGGCCCCCCCATATACACAGCACTGCCCCCCCATATACACACAGCACTGCCCTCCCATACACAGCACTGCCCCCCCATATACACAGCACTGCCCCCCATATACACAGCACTGCCCCCCATATACACACAGCACTGCCCCCCCATATACACACAGCACTGCCCCCCATATACACAGCACTGCCCCCCCATATACACAGCACTGGCCCCCCCATATACACAGCACTGGCCCCCCCATATACACAGCACTGCCCCCCATATACACAGCACTGCATCCCCCATATACACAGCACTGCCCCCCCATATACACAGCACTGGCCCCCCATATACACAGCACTGCCCCCCATATACACAGCACTGCATCCCCCATATACACAGCACTGCCCCCCCCCATATACACAGCACTGCCCCCCACATATACACACAGCACTGCCCCCCCCATATACACACAGCACTGCCCCCCCATATACACAGCACTGGCCCCCCATATACACAGCACTGGCCCCCCATATACACAGCACTGCCCTCCATATACACAGCACTGCCCCCCATATACACAGCACTGCCCCCCATATACACAGCACTGCCCCCCATATACACAGCACTGCCCCCCATATACACAGCACTGCCCTCCCATATACAGCACTAAAGGGACAATCGTGAATGTATAGTCACAGCAGCACTGGGTGTGGAGCAGGAGCGAACTACTGATTGGCTGCTAGGACCGCCTCCTAGCAGCCAATCATATCCTGATAAGCATGACAGGCGGCTACCGCCCCCAGTCCAGAGTTGTCCCGCCTCTCGCTGTCCGCTCCTCTAATGATAGTGGAGGAGGCTGGCATCAAAAGCGGCAACTAAATGGCGCGATCGCCGCGGTCCGTGAAGAGCAGCAGCTCGGGTCGGACATGGACTGCGGGCAGCCATTTAGTAATGTCTGCTTTAGACGCTCCGCTCTGCTCCGCTCTGCTGAATACAAATAATGGCAGGTTGACCTTTTTAAAAATGGCGCCGGGCGTCGCCATGCATCGCGTCATTTCCTGTTTAGAAATCACGTGATGCTACGGCCAGGGCCTCCTGGGGTTGATGACAAACATCTCCCAGGAGGCAAAGCAGCAATGATTGACGAGGCGATGCCGCTGCGGCCGCGGCGGAGGAAAATAAACGTATCTGCACAGCACAGTGAGTTTTTAAAATAAAATAAAAATACATGCCAATTTGACTTAAGGGGGCAGTATGAAAACAAATGCTGTAAAGTTGAAAAAGAGGGTGGAGCTCCACTTTAAAGAACCCAATGAGGATAGCACAGGGGCTACTAGTTCTGGCACTGGAAGTTTAAAAGCAGTGCGAACTATATCGGTCAAAGACTGGATCCACAGGCTCTCCGCTTGAGAGGCCGAAAATATTCATCTACAGTGGAACCCTCCATGTCTGAACCGTCGGGACTTGGGTCTGCTTGATCCCCTTGTGGGTCCCGTTCCTCCGAAGAGGAGACCTCCGCATCTGAAAACACCAAACTAGGTGAGGGGGATCTAGCCCGTTTGCTACTTGGCAAAGGGCGGGCAAACAAAGCAGTTAACCTTTTCTCTAGCCCACCCAGGGTGGTCGCTAGCATTTCTTCCGTTACGTAAACGGGAATGGGTGGATCGGGGGCCACCTCTGCCCCCAGCACCCCCAATGGCTCTTGTACTATGCTACTCGGTGGTCTAACTGGTGAGGGTGGGGCCGTTGAAGCCTGGCCCAAATCCTCTGACCCCGATGGAGACCCCTTTTGTTTCTTGGCACCTTTTGCAGCCTTGGCTGGTCCTGATGCCTTTGGAGCCATTGCACAACCTTGAGTCACCCCTCTAGCCAACACCTGACTGTTGTAGCTAGGAGTAATTAATATGAGAACAGGCTGAGGAAAATGAAAAATTTTGTATATATATATTTTTTTTTTTCCCCAAAAAAATGTTTGTTTTTTTTTTGTTTTTTTTTTACCCGCCTGGGAGGTGGCAATACTGAGGAAAACCTGTGAGTATTGCAACACCAATGCCCGTTAGCCGGAGTCCAAGGTTGACTCAGATACTGCTGGATCTAAGGCTGAGTCCCTTTAAGCAAAAAAACTCTTTTTTTTTTTTCTCTGGTCAATAGTGGAACTAAGTCCTAGACCTGAAGATCCACAAACCGCCACTGGGTGTCACTGTGGCCAAAAGACCCAGCTGCGCGCTCTGTGTCCTTCTTCCTCTGCCTCCAGGAGGGAAAGACCAGCCAGAGAAAAAGTTTTACTTTTAAACAGACCCTGACGCTGCTGGCCCGCCCCCCCAACGCACGCCGACGCTATAAAAGGCGGCGTGCACGCGCGCGCACGCGCGCACACGCACCCCCCCACGCTGAAAACAACATGGAGGAAGCAGAGCAGAGGAAAAACATGGACCAGCGCCAGGCAGCACCAACAGACACCAGGTAAGCACTAATCTTATTGTAGTGCACAGAGAGAGGAAGCTGTCCCTATGGGCTTCCTAAGAAACAGGAGTTTTCACCAGCAATTTCCTCTTTAAAACATGTGGGGTTGCAGTATCAATGCTAACAGGCAGACCTGGGGTGAGTAGCAAATATATATCTTACACAAGTATACATATATCTACATGTTATCTGGGTAAACATTAGTATCCCATCCTGCCCACACAGACATAGTGGAGATAGTAGCTGATGCACAAGCATACCATTAGCCAACCCAGAACCCCCAGGGGGATACCTACTGTCGAACCAAGTCCCGCAGGTTCCCTCTTACCTGCTCCACGCCGCAGGGTATTGCAAACTGCAAGAGGCCCAATCTTCCCCCATCTCCGTGGGTATTGTCTCGGACCTTCAGGGACCGGGGTCCTGTGTTAAGGAACCCACACCCCTGGACCTATATAGCATCCTGGCATCAGTAGCGTTTAGTCCTGGGAGAGACCAAGGCACTGGAGCCCAGAATCCAGCCCTCCAAGGAGAGGCATTATAGGCAACACCCCACGCAGGCAGGGCCCGGGTACCGTACTCCTTGGCTTTGAAGCACTTCGGACGGATCCGGCTAGCTATCCTGGGTCCCGAGACCTCCGAGGGACAGCTAGACGTGACCAACACCTAAGACACTGGCGAAAAAACTGAAGCACTCTCAGTGGGAGGGGGTTATATAGGGAGGAACTTCCTGTGAAGTTGATTACACCAGTGTCCACACCTGAAGGTACCCATATAACCCATATGTAATGACTATGCGCTCTGTGTCCCGTGATGTACGATAAAGAAAAATGTATTTTCCAAACGAAAACGAAAAAACGAAACAAAATATTCCAGTCTGCACATGTCTACTCTCTACATGGCAGACAGAGAAAGTCTGTCTGTGTGTTAGTGGGCGACCTGACTCTCCTGCTTGCCCCCTCAAGGGAGGGGGCGAGCACGACACTCCACACCAGGGAGAAAGCCTTGCATTACAGTGTGGAGTTACAGACAGAAGAACAGGAAGTGAAGATTTCTCAGAGGAAATAAGGACATTAAAAAGAAAAATGGAAGGATGAGGTAAGTGAAGGAGGACTGCACTAAGGTTAAGGAAGCTATTTAGGGAAAAACAAATTTACCTTTACAACCCCTTTAATATTTATGTAATTCTCAAAACTTTTGGCCACAGCAGATTAGCAGCACTGAAATGCAACAATGATGTAAGGAAGATAAAAAAGCTATTTTAAAAAAAATGGCAGTGTTTTATTAAACCAAAAACATTATTTGGTTAGAGTCGGTTCACACTGGGGCGACTCATCAGGCGGCTCAGCCGCCTGACGAGTCGCGTCCCATTGAAGGCAATGGAACCATTCTAATAGGAGCGACGCAAGTCGCTCCGACTTAGAAAGAGGTTGCTGTACGACTTTGGGGGCGGCTCGGGGCGACCTGCATTGACTTCTATACAGAAGTTGTTTTGCAGGTCGCCTCTGAAGTCGTCCTCAGGACGACTTGCAGAGCCGCCCCCGGAGTCGTGCCGCTGGAGTGTGAACCGACTCTTAAGCCCCATACACACTATCAGTTTTCCTGGCGGTTTTCCAAAACCATGTAGTGCAAGGGCCTGCCTGATTGCATACAAATTGAAACTCTTGAGGTTTGACCTCATATTAGATGGTTTTGGTAAACCTGAAGAGAAAACCATCAGGAAAACTGATAGTGTGTATGGGGCTTTAGGCCGCGTATACACGGAGGGACATGTCCGCTGAAACATGTCTGACGGACCGTTTCCAGCGGACATGTCTCCTCCGGATTTTTGTCCGACGATGTGTACACACCATCGGATGAAAATCCCCTCGGCCAGGGAACGCTGTGACGTGGCCGTGACGTTGACGCCGCCACGTCACCAAACGAGGAAGTAAAATACTTCCACGCATGCGTCGAATCCATTCGACGCATGCACGGAGATTTCTGTCCGCTGGTTAGTGTACTAACCAGCGGACATATCCGACGGACATGTCTCCGGCGGACAAATTTCAAAGCATGCTTTGAAATTTGTCCGCTGGGAAAACATGTCCGCTAGCCCGTACACACGATCGGAGATGTCTGCTGAAACGGTCCGTCGGACCAGTTCCAGCAGATAAATTTGATTGTGTGTACGCGGCCTTAGGGATTACATTTAGGTTTAGGTAAAATGTATAGTAAACATTAACACAAAAATATACTATGCTTTCACTTTAAGAACAATTTTTCTTCAGAACTTTTATCTCCCATTGCATTCTCCCCTACTCAACAATATCTGTGCAAAACCTAGGTCCAATTTATGATCTCAGCAGCTTGCGGTGCTTCTTCAGAAAACCACACCGCCAGCATGAACAAAGCACATAGTTTAAAAGAAGGGCTTGATGGACTATCAATCTAGTCTGAGTGTATAGGCAGAGTAGAAAGTAAAATATTCACTAGCAGCAGATGAAAATGTAATGACAGAAGGGAAAGGGATCCCTGAGAAGTGTAACTGATATCAGTCTATTTCTACCTATAGCAGGGAATTTCTCAAAAATATAGATGTTGTGCTGTGTTCCTTGAAAGAGCCAATCAAAGAGTTCACTGAGCTGGAAATGAATGCACACTTAGAAGTCAATGAGAAGGAGAAAACAGGGCAGGAAAAGATAGGAAGAAGATTAAAAGAAAAAACAAAAACAAATCACAACTGTCCTTTAAAAGGGAGCCTATCAAGATGGAAATATGGAAAAAAAAAATCCTGTGTACCCAAACTGCACAGAATGAGGACACCATAAAGGTAGGGACAGAGTAGTCCTGAATGTTGTGGCTGCAAGCGTCTGGACGGAGGTGTGGCAAGCAGCTTTTGGGAAAAAAAACAAGACTAGGCATGCTCTTAAATGAAAAGAATAATAAGTTGTATTCTGCCATACGAGAATTTTCTTAAGTTAAGTAACCTCTTAATTTTTTACATGAGATTAGCATGCAAAAAACACAGACGTTCATTCTCATAGTGTGTTTGGGCCTTTGCTATGCCTTGTCCCACAAGGTCTCTGTGTGGAGGTGGCCATCTACACAAGGGAGCTGGGTTTTTATTTTTCATGTTCAGAGCTGCCCCCCCGTCCTATAAACGGTAGTCTAACAAATGATGGAGAATCAATAAGGAGGCATAAGTAGAGATTGGGGAAGTACAGACACACATAATGGATGAAACTGGAGATTCTTTCATAAAAGACATGGATGAGCGAGTTTGGGGTGGAGGAACTTGACTGGTTCTGACCTCAACATGAAAGAACACCTTTGGGGTGAATTAGAGTGGAGACTGCGAGCCAGGCCTTCTCATACAACATCATTGCGCTTCTGGAAGAATGGTCAAATGTCGATATATTCCTAAACCTTGTGGACAGCCTTGCCAGAAGAGTTGAAGCCGTTATAGCTGCAAAGGGTGGGCCAACTCAATATTGAACCCTACGGACTAAATATTCGTACACAAGGTATGATTGTTGGCCAACTGAGTGTCTGATTTTTGTCAAAAGGGCATGTGCCAGGATCTTGTCTTGCATACTAACAGTACACAATTGTCGCGCAACAAACACAAACGTAGTGGGGTACGAGAAATCTGAGCTAGAGCGCCACCCTTTGGGCCCCTTGTGCTAATTTCATGATTGTCTATTCCTAGCATGCATGTTTGTACTTTTCGTACTGACCATACAAAAATCTGACGTCAAATGGTTATCTGTCAAAAATGTACAAGCCTTTCATCCAACATTTGTTGGCTGTAAGTTGGACAATAATTGTCAAAAAGTAGTGTACCAAAAGGTAAGATTTTAGGACAACAGTCTGTCAACAGACAATCCCCTGCCAACAATCGTACCGTGTGTACGAGGCTTGAGACTGGAATGCCATTAAATGAGTTGTAAACCTTCATGTTTTTTCACCTTAATGCATCCTATGCATTAAGGTGAAAAAAGACACCATGCTGTGTCCGGCCCCCCCTGAGCCCTCATTTTACTTACCTGAGCCCCAAATTTTCGCAGGTGCGATACCGCGTCGCTCCAGGGCTTCTTGGCTCTTCATTGGATTGATAGATAGCAGCGCAGCCATTGGCTCCTGCTGCTGTCAATCAAATCCAATGACACGGCTGCCGGGGGGGGGGGGGGGGGGGTCGAGTCATACACTCGGTGACTATGGATGCTGAGTGTATGACACAGGAGCACGCCCGCAAGGTAACCCCCTCGGGAGAGAGCTTCCCAGAGGGGGTTATCTATGGCGGGGAGGAGCCGTGAGGCCCCAGAATAGGAGGATCAGGCGCCACTCTGTGCAAAACGAACTGCACAGTGGAGGCAAGTATAACATGTTTGTTATTTTAAAAATAAAAAAAAAAATAAACCTTTACAACCACTTTAAAGTTCATGTACATATAAAGGCAGACGTCCCAATACTTTTGTATATATATATATATATATATATATATATATATATATATATATATATATATATATATATATATATATATATACACACATACACACAAAGTAAAGACACACACACATTTGTTATTTATATTTTTTGTAGAAAAATCTCTAGTAAAAAGGAACCATACGTGAATATATAAAGGTCATTGTTGACCTCTCCCTGAAAATCCTATTCATCCGCAGAAATAAAAATAAAATGGCAATTTATTCTCGTGTAGTATTTTTTTTAAAGTATTCAACAAAGTGTTCAAAATACAACCGCTTTCTCTTTGATGGCCAAGGAAATTTTGCCCAAATGATTAGCTACCAACACAATTTCTGTGCACTTGCAGTGTTGAAAGGAATAAAGAACAAATTTGTGACCTACTATTGTAAGCGACCATCAGTATTCTTAAAAATTTAGAGGAAGACAGAAAGTAAAGAAATAAATATGAATGCTCTACAATTAAGTTAGCATAACAGCAAAACAAACAAAGGAAAACCCATTTTAAGTAGACCAGATTCTACACTAAAGTAGCTCATGACAGAAAACAGATAATTCAAAGACTATATGATATAAATATTTAAAACCAAAGCCAGACATTCCCCCCCATTCTCAACACATGAACTACGGGAGCATCAATTAAGCTGTTTTCCTGTAAACCGTTTCAGCTTTTTCCCCCCCGCCTCCGTTTTTTTTTTACGTTCTACACCGAAATGCATTAATCCTTAAAAGGATTAATGTGAAAGCGATCCTTTTAAAAAATTATGTGGATGAAAAAAAAAAAAGCATTTTGGTAAACCTTCAGTCAGCCAGGGGAGATTCTTGTTGACCACGGCAGGCAGGCAATACTTTGCAAAAGAGATCAATGGATATTAGCTTTAGAAAAGACAAGATACAGAAAAGAGCCGCATCAGATTGAAGGTGGCCCTGAAATCGTCTCAATCAAGGCTGATTTTGTTCTTCCGACTGCCTCCCATCTGCTTGGTTTCTGTTAGGACTATTCATTTCAAAATAAATGTAATTAGCCTCAATTGATTTGGGGGGGGGGGGGGTAGGATATGTTTGACGAGGAGGTTCTCTAGTCTATTTGGTGAAACTGCACTTTAGCTACATTTTTTTTTCTTGCCTTAACAACACAATGACAATCTTTGATGTTTAGGCATCTTGAAAAACAAAATTATATAAATAAAATTATAGATAAGTGCATGAATGTCTAGACCATACATGTTTTTATTCATTACTGAAATTTAGAATATTTTTTTTTTTTTTAAAACAGGAAAAATGTTAAGGTTCACCACAGTAATTTTGAAAAATGTTAAATTATTTATGAAGTAAATAAATCATCCATGCAACAACTAATTATAAGTATCTATCCTTTACTGTAACTTGTAATACCTATATATAAGCTATTGCATCTGTATTAACATGCATGAGTCTAAACACCCCATGGCTCAACGGTGTTCTCTGTGTGTTCCTCTACCTACACAAAGCACCATTGCTTCAATTGTCAATTGACCACAGACCTTATAATGGTTACACATTATTTGATTTTGTACTGGTGGAGGGAAGCACTACCGTACTTCATAAACAGTGCTGCAACATTTTATATGAATCATTTTTATATAATATGACTTGTGGAGAGACTTAATACATGAGAAAATGTAATTGCGTTATTAAAAATATATCCTAAGCATCTGCTGTTTTAATGTATTTATGTTGTGTTGAAACAAAAAAATGTTTTAATTGATATACTTTTTATTTTTTAACCCTTAAGCACCAGAAGAATTTACCCCCTTTCTGACCAGAGCATTTTTTTGCAATTCGGCACTGCGTCGCTATAACTGACAATCGTGCGGTCGTGCGACGTTGTACTCAAACAAAATTGACATACTTTTTGCACAAATAGAGCTTTCTTTTAGTGGTATTTGCTCATCTCTGCTGTATTTATTTTTTGCACTGTAAACAAAAAAGGAGCGACAATTTTGAAAAAAAAAAAAAATAATAATAATATATATATATATATATATATATATATATATATATATATATATATATATATATATATATATATATATATATATATATATATATATATATATATATATATATATATATATATATATATATATATAAAACTATTTTTTTCCTTTAGTCATCAATCAGAAAAAATAAACAAAGAGAAATAGTCAAAAAATGAGGGAGCATTAAGTAGCATAACAAAAAAAAAAAAATAATTCATCAAAGAAAGTTTTTGTTGTACCTATCTCAACCAGTAAACATGATATTCAATTGTATATTTCTTTTGTGGTTAAGCAATGTGGAGAAGGGGTAGGGGAATGAGGGGAATGGGAAATAAGAGAGGAATACAAAAGGGGGAGGGGGGAATATAACTAAAACTTGCCTGGCTTAGGATAATTTATGACTGCAACATTATGGCGGACACATCGGACACTTTTGACGCTATTTTGGGACCAATGTCATTTATACAGTGATTAGTGCTATACAAATGCACCAATTACTGTGTAAATGACACTGGCAGGGAAAGGGTTAACCATTAGAGGGTGAAGAAGGAGTAAAGTGTGTCCTAGGAAGCGATTCTAACTGTGAGGGGACTGGGCTACCTGTGACACAACATTGATCACTGCTCCCGGTGACAGGGCGCAGAAGATCAGTGGCCAGTCACAAGGCAGAACGGGGAGATAGAAGAAGGCAAAAAGCATATGACCACATCAATCATCATGGAAGGGACATTCTGCACGACTAAACAGGAGTAGATGTTTTAAATTTTTGACCATTTAAAAAAAAAATATATATATAACCCCAAATGCGGCTATACGTGGCAAGTAAACAGGGCAAACCTAACGCTTTTAAACATCGGTCACTATTTGAAAGTTAAATAGTTCAGGAGAGGTTGGAAAACGTCTTGTGTACATTAAGCCTTACATTTCCTTCTTTTAGATCAAAGGAATAATCTTCTGTCTGTAAACGAGGTCAGTTTAATCACTTAAAGCCTAAACCTTTTTTATTTAGTTAAAATTTGTATTATTGCTTAGAACCTCCCAAACATTATATATATTTTTTAGCAGAGACCCTAGAAAATAAAATGGTGGCTGCTGCAATATTTTATGTTGTACTGTATTTGCGCAGCTGTCTTACAAGTGCAATATTTTGGGGGGAAAAATATTTTAATGAATAAAAAAAAAAAAACAGTAAAGCCCAATTTTTTTGTATAATGTGAAAGATGATGTTACACCGCAAGAATCGTGATATTTATTCTAAGCAAAATAAAAACCGATTCTCATTTTAGCCAGGATCATGCAGCTCTCGTTGAAAGCATAAAAAATGGGCAAGGGTAAGGACTTGAGCAACTTTGACAAGGGCCGAATTGTAATGGCTACAGAACAACAAAAGTTTGAATAAGAAATGTTAGCATTAAAGTGTTACTAAACCCAGGACCCTGCATTCACTGTATCTGGTCTTCGACAGTACACGGAAATGCAATTATTTTAGTAATTATAAACTGATATATATATATATATATATATATATATATATATATATATACATACACACACACATATATATGCATATACAGTATATACAGTTAGGTCCATATATATTTGGACACAGGCGCAGTTTTCATACTTTTAGCTCTGTATGCCACCAGAATCTAATTTAAACAAAACAATCCAAATGAATTTGAAGTGCAGAGTTCCAGCTTTAATTCAGGGGGTTGAACAAAAATATCAAGTACAAGTTTTAGGAACTGCAATCATTTTTATACACAGCCCCCTATTTTCAGGGGCTCAAATTTAATTGAACAAAAGAATATAATCATAAATAAAATGTTTTTGTTGAGAATCCTTTACTTGCAATGACTGCCTGAAGTCTGGAACCCATGGACATTACCAAAGACTGGTTTCCTCCTTTTTTATGCTTTGCCAGGCTCTAACTGCAGCGGTCTTCAGTTGTTCTTTGTTTGTGGGTCTTTTTGCTTTTAGTTTTGCCCTCAGCAAGTGAAATGCTCAATTGGGTTGAGATCAGGTGATTGACTTGGCCATTGCAGAATATAAGACTTCTGTTCCTTTAAATGCTCCTGGGTTGCTTTTGCAGTGTGTTTTGGATCATTGTCCATCTGTACTGTGAAGCGCCGTCCAATCAACTTTGCTGCATTTGGCTAAATCTGGGCTGACAGTATATCTCTAAAAACACTGCAGAATTATTCTGGCTGCTTCTGTCATATCATCAATAAACACCAATGACCCAGTGCCCCTGGAAGACATGCATGCCCATGCCATAACACTACAAGCGCCACCATGTTTTACAGATGACGTTGTGTGCTTTAGATAAGCTGTTCCAAGCCTTCACCACACATTTTTCTTCACGTCATTCTTGCACAGATTCATTTTAGTTTTATCCGTCCAAATAATGCTTTTCCAGAACTGGTCTGGCTTTCTTAGATTTTTTTGGGCAAAGTCTAATCTGGCTTTTCTATTCTCCAGGCTTTTGAATGATTTGCACCTTGTGGTGAACCCTCTGTGATTGCTCTTGTGAAGTCTTTTCTTGATTGTAGACTTTGACAATGATACGCCCACCTTCTGGAGAGTGTCCTTCACTTGTCTGAATGTTGTGAATGGGTTTTACTTTACCTGCGATCATCCACCACTGTTATCTTCCATGGATGTCCAGGCATTTTTATGTTGCTAAGCTCACCAGTGCGTTCTTATTTCCTCAGAATGTATCAAACGGTTGAGTTGGCCACTCCTAATGTTGCTGCTATCTCTCTGATGGATTTGTTTAGTTCGCAAAGTGTTACAATGGCCTGTTTCACTTGCATGGACAGCTCCTTTGAACGCATGATGTAGGTTCAAAGCGGGGGGGGGGGGGCTATTCATAAGAGTTGCAATTACTAAACCCTTGCTGCGATTTGGATGTACATACCCTCAAATTAAACATGAGAGTGTGCACTTTCAGCCCATATCCATTATATAATTATAGCTTGAATATGTTTTGGCAATTATCTGAAAAAAAATTAAATTGTGCCTTCATCCAAATATATTTGGACCTAACTGTTGCAGTCTTGCGACTTCTATCAGTGTCTGGTTAAAACTTGTAGGAGGAGTTTTCATACTTTACCGACTATCAGGATGCAGGACCCTGATCATCTGTCTTGACAGTGCTGATTACATGCACTCTCCCAAGAAAAAACAAAAACAAATCCAATACACACCAAACTGAGCATGTGCAGATGGACTTCACCAACTCTGTCTTATCCAGACATGTTTTGGGGGCAATGCAAGAAGAGGAGGATCGATGCACATAGGATCAAACAGCCTTTTTACACAAGTGGAGGATTAACCCCTTAGGTTCCACAGTGAGTATAACAGGCATGCTTTACCGCAAATACAAAATGATTTTACTGTTGTGGGTTTAGTAACACTACTTTAGTAAACTGTCAAATCGCATGACAAATCACACTGGTGTGAACCAGGGCTTAACTCCATAAAAATAACAGGGCGCATTCTTTCTGTAGGCTCCCCTGTTCTGTAGATTCATAGCTGCATATCTGCATCGGGAGTTGATCTAAGGCAGGGCTCCTCAAACTATGGCCCTCCAGTTGTTTAGGAACTACAATTCCCATCTTGCCTAGTCATGTCTGTGAATGTCAGAGTTTTACAATGCCTCATGGGACTTGTAGTTCTGCAACAGCTGGAGGGCTGTAGTTTGAAGATCCCTGATCTAAGGCATTGCTCCCTCTGATTGTTAGTCTCAATAAATTTGGAGTGAGATGTGGTGATGTCATTGTGTTGCTCATTAATTTCCTCGCTGGAGAGGAAGCTGTAACTGAGAACTTTCAGTGCAAGTATCCCTCTGCTTCTGCTTTATTCATTCTGTGGATCGGTGTTCACCTCTCCTGATAAATATTCAACCAGACATCAAATCACCAGTCGAGGATATAATAGGGCAGGGATATGCATATAGCGGACCTCCAGCTGTTGCATAACTACACGTCCCATGAGGCATAGCAAGACTGACAGCCACAAGCATGACACCCAGAGGCAGAGGCATGATGGGACTTGTAGTTTTGCAACAGCTGGAGGTCCGCTAATTGCATATCCCTGTAATAGGGGAAAGTCAGTTGCAAGGAGTCTATAGGAAATACTTGTTATGGGTCACTGACTCAAAAAAATGAAGGTCATAGTAAATGATGCATCATAAACAAATATATTTTTTTTTTTTTTTACAAAAAACGCTTTACTCTTTCTTTTCAGTTCTATTGATCACCTTTATCCTATCATTGCACGGGTGGGCTTCCTGATGGTGATAGCAGTGCATTGTGTGTCTACGACTACGCAAACTCCCTTTATATTGGACTACCTAAATATCAGATTTTGCGTCTACAAGTCATCCAGAATACGGCAGCCAGACTGGTAACGTGGAAAATACCATGGGAATCCACCACCCCGTCACTGAGGACCATTCATTGGCTAACCGAAAAGGAGAGCATCACATTCAAGACCCTCTGTCTCACCCACAAGTGCACACAAGGAAACGCTCCTCAATACTTGTCTGAGAAAATAAAGCATTACACCCCCAAACGCACTCTCCGATCAACTAACCAAAACCTCCTTCACATCCCCAAGTCCTGCTACAAATCAAAGAGAACGAAGATTTGCAGTCCAAGGACCACGGCTATGGAACGCTCTACCCACAAACATCTGAATGGAAGAAAACCATCGGACCTTCCGGAAAAAAAGTAAGACTCATCTCTTCTGAAGGATAAGGACGACACTGGATGGAAATAAGCGCCTTGAGGCGATTTAGTTGGCATTTGTAGCACTATACAAGTTATTCACTCACTCATTAACTCAAATTCAACCATGCAAATCGTAACAACGGTGAGATCAGGGCCTATACAATAACATCTGACAAATTGCATTACTCAATACTAGAAGAATTTATCATAAGTATGTCAAGGTTAAGTGAGGTTCCAGCCCTTATTTTCTTGCTATATCTCACATTTTTTGTTAGGTATATCAGGTCCAACAGTGCGAAAGAAGTAAAATGCCCTTTTATAGCAAGCTTCTTATTAACCACTTCAGCTTCGGCCGACCAGGCAATCTTTTGCGATGTGGCACTGCGTTATTTAACTGACAATTGTGTGGTCATGCGACGCTGTACCCACGTGTGAGGTATTGGCCTGAACATCAGAGAGAGAGCAATAATTCCGGCACCAGACCTTCTCTATAACTCAAAACTGGTGAATTGTAAAGGCTTATTTATAATGCGTCGCCTATGGTGATTTTTAACCACTTAAGCCACGGAAGATTTACCCTCTTCATGACCAGGCCATTTTTTGCAACACCACACTGCGCTACTTTAACTGACAATGTTGTACTCCAAAAAAATGTATGTATTTATCCCCTCATAAATAGAGCTTTCTCTTGGTGGTACCTCTAAAGGTTTTTATTTTTTGCGCTATAAACGCAACAAAAAAATTTGAAAAAAATCAAAACAATATTGATTTACTTTCTGCTATACACCATCTAAGGCTGCATTCACACCTGAGCGACAAATCGCCTGTCGCCCGACGCTCATGCCGCTGGAGGGGCGAATCCCCATTCATGTCTATAGAGACGGTTCACATCTCTGAAACGCCGAACGCCTGTCGCCTGAGAAAAAGTCCCGGACCCTTTTTTTCAGGCGACATTGGCGTTCGGCCATAGACATCAATGGGGATGATTTGAAAAAAAAAAAAAATGAATAGAATCGCGTACGCGGCTTTACTTGTCGCTCAGATGTGAATGCAGCCTTATAAAACAATTTTAAAACATCCAAATTCTTCATATATTTAAGCCAATCTGTATTCTGCTAAATATTTTTGGTAAAAAAAATTCCAATAAGCGTATATTGATATTTTTGCGCAAAGTTATAGCGAATTTAATTGTTTTACTAGTAATGGCGGCAATCAGCGATTAATAGCGGCATTGTGACATTGCGGTGGACAATAACTGACACTTTTTGTTGACCAGTGACACAAATACAGTGATCAGTGCTGTAAATATGCACTGTCACTGTACTGACACAGACATGGAAGGGGTTAACATCAGGGGCCATCAAGGGGTTAAATGTGATGGTGAACCCTGGCATCCAAGATGTTTTGGAACTATATTTCCCATGATGCTCATCTACACTGCAGAGTGCATCATCATGGGAAATGTAGTATCAAAACGTCTGGGGTCCTAAGGTTTTCCATCACTGTCCTAGGGAGTGCTTGCTAACTGTGGGGAGGTGCTTTTACTGTGGAAGGCAGAGATCTGTGTGCCTGCTTAGCAAAAACACAGGATCACTACCATCCCTACTGACAGACGGCCATTCTGCCTCTCTCAGGAACGATCGATGGGTCCCGGTGGACATAAAGTCTGCTGGACCTGCCAATTGGCTTCTTTCAGGGCAAACCTGAAATCACAATGCACAGGTTCCTCACATGCAGCTTCAACACTATGAGCCCAGGTTCACACTGGACTGTGGGAGTAAAGCCGTGTGAGTTCAGCTGAACTCGCACGGCTTTACTCCCGCTTGTCCGTCCCAATTTCGACCGCGATTACAGAGATGCACAGATGTCAATCGCAAAAAGTAGTACAGAAACTACTTTTTGAAATTGATGCGTCGTCGCACCATTAGGAAGGTGCAATTGCCGACAAATGCCAGAAATTTTGCATGTCAAATCGCATTTCTAATCGCTCCAGTGTTAAACCAAGGCTGAAACTCCATCTCCACACTGATTTAGTATTCAAAAGATGAACTTGTTTTGTTTATTCAAGCCTATGGGAATAACTGCCTTCACAATATAGTTATACATTTACAATGTTTTGCAAAGTGCTTAGAATCCTTATATGTATAAAAAAGAAAAAATACTTTAAAAATACCATTATTGAATTATTATTACTTTCCATTTTCTATAAAGAGTTAAACCTAAACGTAGAAGAGAACAGTTGAAATAATGATGACTTTGCAGCTACCTAGGGACTTCATTAGACTACTGTAGGTTCTCTCCTTCCCAGAGGAAAACTATTAAATCCTTTTAAGAAAAGAAGCTTGTTATAAAAAAAAAAAAAATCTCAGCTACATTATAGCAAAGTAGTATAGATGCTAAACAAGGGTTAAATATCTATATTCCAATCCAAACTAAACTCAAAATATCCAAAACACAATGCAAAGCACGTTTTTTTTTTTTTTGCATTTCATTAAAGGGGTTGTAAAGGTACAATTGTTTTCCCTAAATATCTTCCTTTACCTTAGTGCAGTCCTCCTTCACTTACCTCATCCTTCCATTTTGCTTTTAAATGTCCTTATTTCTTCTGAGAAATCCTCACTTCCTGTTCTTCTGTCTGTAACTACACACAGTAATGCAAGGCTTTCTCCCCGGTGTGGAGTGTTGTGTTTGGCCCCTCCCTTGGGCAACAGGAGAGTCAGGACGCTCTAAACGTTGCAGATAGAGAAAGGAGCTGAGTGATAGTGGGTGTCCTGACTCTCTTGTAGTCCAAGGAAGGGGGCGAGCACGACACTCCACACCAGGGAGAAAGCCTTGCAATACTGTGTGGAGTTACAGACAGAAGAACAGAAAGTAAGGATTTCTCAGAAGAAATAAGGACATTTAAAAGCAAAATGGAAGGATGAGGTAAGTGAAGGAGGACTGCACTAAGGTAAAGGAAGCTATTTAGGGAAAATATTTCTTTACCTTTACAACACCTTTAAGTCAACATTTTTTAAAACATAATTCAAAAAGTTTCTCCTCTTCCCAGGCCTTTAAAAAAAAAAAAAAGGTTTAGGAGCGTCAACAAAAATAACAGTAATTGCCATACGTCAAATCATAATGAAGAGATACATATGCAGGGATACATATGTCAGAATATAAGTAACTGGCTGACTGATTTAAAGCATATCTACAATCAAAATGTAAAATCATATATTAAATTCCACATTTTAATCATTCTAGCTACTACTAGAATTCTGAACAATCGTGAACACGTGTCAAACACAAGGCCCGTGGGAAGTATCCGGCCCAAAAAGGCATTTCATGTGGCACTTACACTTCTTCTGCAGCTGTGGAACCATCCCTCGTCTCCACCTAAACCTCGTCTCAGCAGGTGGCAGTAGAAAGGAGGACAGAATTCCTTCTACAGATCCTGCACCTCCCTGTGAAGCTGCAGGACCCTCCCTCCTTTCCGCCTCTACTGGCCTGAGCATTCAGCGGGCTCCAGAAGCCGACTCCAGAAGCCGACTCCAGAAGCCGACTCCAGAAGCCGACTCCAGAAGCCGACTCCAGAAGCCGACTCCAGAAGCCGACTCCAGAAGCCGACTCCAGCATTTTTTTTTTACCAAAAATAAGAATACGTATCGGCCTAAACTGAGGAAATTAATTTTTTTTTATATATTTTGGGGGATATTTATTATAGCAAAAAGTAAAAAACATTGCATTTTTTTCAAAATTGTCGCTCTATTTTTGTTTATAGCGCAAAAAATAAAAACTGCAGAGGTGATAAAATACCACCAAAAGAAAGCTCTATTTGTGTGAAAAAAAGGACGCAATTTTTATTTGGGTACAGCGTTGCATGACCGATTGTCATTCAAAATGTGAGAGCACAGAAAGCTGAAAATTGGTCTGGGTAAGAAGGGGGTTTAAGAGCACTGTATTGAAGTGGTTAAAGTGGATGTAAACCTTAATTAAGGCTTGCACCTTGTACAGTATAGGACATGGGTCTTCAAACTATGGCCCTCCAGTTGTTCAGGAACTACAATTCCCATCATGCCTAGTCATGTCTGTGAATGTCAGAGTTTTACAATGCCTCATGGGATGTGTAGTTCCGCAACAGCTGGAGGGCCGTAGTTTGAGGATCCCTGGTATAGGATTTCATGTCATCTGTGCCAAGTCTTGCCACAAAGAGTTAATCCAGCTCTGATCAATCCTCTTATCTTTTTTCAGTGAAATAAAAACTGACAGACCGAGAAATAGTTCTTCCCACTTGCTGTGAGTGACAGGTGATTTACATATCTCAAGTACAAACCTGAGAAGAGAGACACATTCTGTGTACTTCAGATCTCCTCCTCCTTTCTTCTCCAACTCCAAGATTGGCAACTCCACACCTCAGCATGATTTGGCACGCTGAAGTCATGTGGTGACTTTTATGGGTTTTGACTGGATGTTAGTGATCATAGCAGAAGTTCAGTGCAAGAAAAACACAGGAGAAAATGCATTTTGACAAGTGGAGTGTACAGGTGGGCGGGGAGTCTACTGACATCACAACTCCACCCCACTGAGCTCCAGACAACAGATCCACCCACAGTTTTTTGGGTCTCATAACAGATAGAGGGGAGACATTTGACAGGTAAGGATACATGCAGGAGGCATCTATATCCTTATAGATCAGCACTATAGCAATGGTTTGAAAAGGATGAGAGTGGGTTCACATCCACTTCCTGTGAGCCCAAGCAGTAATGAACACACTTGTCTGGGTGCGAGTCACAATATCAGGCTGCGATCAATACTGAAGAACGTGGCACTAACACCATAACCCAGTATTGAAAACCACCCAGCGCAGAGAGAAGAGAGCCAAAGCATACCATGTGAACAGCCAGAAGGAAACCCAATGTAAACTCAAATTTTTAAAGAACATGGTTTAAACTTCCAGTAATTAACTTTTTCAGCATTTTCTTCCATTAAATTCAAATGTAACCTTTTCTAATCCAATATAAAAAAAAATAAAAAAAACTTCTCTATAATAACTCAATTTGTAAAAACGACAGAAAATAAATCCTACCTGCTGCAAGATCGTCATCCACGAGGTCATGCTCTTCCTCTTGAACTTTAACCTCTGACCCTCCCGAGTCGGGGCTTGCGCTGCCAGCTTGAATAGACTCGGCCGTCACACCAGCTGAAACAGATTAAATTAAACATTTAAACGTATAAAACAATCCCAATAAAAGCAGCTGAAAAAGAATAAAAATATAAAAGCAAAAAAAAAAAAAAAAGGCTTTTTTTCCCCTTTATTCCCGTTGTTAGCTTGAGCTTCCCGATACTGGAAATCTCTGAAGAGACGGCGAGTCTCAGTGGTCTGTACATGTATTATAAATGGAAGATCAGATGATTAGGTGTTTAAGATAAAACTCTTCCTGTACAGCAGCTGCTGCTCATACATTCTTAATATATAATACGTATGGAGCCTACATAGGGACCGCCGTATATGCTACACACAAGCCTCAAAGAACACTCCGAGATTTTCCTTAGGGCCTTTCTATGGTGAGAGACCCCTTTCTACAGAGGAACGGTCCCTAAGCTGGTTAGAGAGCTCTGCTAAGTACATTTTGAAACTATAATGGTAACACCTTTATTATTTAAATGCTTTCTTCAAGAGAAATGTGCTTGGGTGCCCTAAACTGAAATAAACCGATATATACTGTAGGCCAGGGGTGCCCAACCTTTTGAAGGCAGAGGGCCACTTAAGTGACTTAGTAACCGGTTGCGGGCCACAATGAACGAAATGGGCAGATGACAGGTCTGTGTCCAGTCTGCATATGTAAAGCAGACACAGCCCAATCTACTCTATGGGCCCTCTGATCCAATCAGATGGAAGGAGATGGATCCACTTATGTATAATTTAGCAGATTGAATTGGAGGTAAGCAGGTGTAAATGAACAAGTCTATTTACATCTGCTACTCCATAGAGGTGAATGGTGAGTCCAATTGGGTCGGACCGATCGTGTGAAAGGGGCCTAAAGCTGCTTTTACACTGATGGTCTGCGGTCTATCCACACCGTGGGTACGGCGCAGTGTACCAGTGGTTTTACCGCCGGTTAGCTGCACTTTGCCATAGACATCTATTAAATCCTGCAGGTGTGGTGCACTTTCTGAAAAGCCACTTGCTTCCTCTACCACCGGCTTCATTCACAACACTGATGCTCTGGGATGACAGGTCGCCAACCTGCATTATGGGCTTGCCAACCAGCCATTCCAGAGAAGGTGTTCGCGGGCCACATAAGAGGGCTCAGCGGGCCACTGGTTGGGCACCCCTGCTGTAGGCAAACATTGTCCCCTGCAAACCTCCAAATGCATGCATTGTAAGATTTCCCCATCTTGGCTGTGATAGGTCTGTAGGTGGCATCACATTTCTATAGCACCCAGTTTCGTGTCACCAGAATACAGTATATGGCGGAATGATGATGCGATTTTTGTCATGTGTGGAAGTGACCAATCAAAATATGGTACAGCTCTGTAAAGGTTTAGTCTGGTTTCTCCCCCCTCTTGTTTTCTGACCCTCCCTACAGGTTAGTGAAACTGCACAACATATGGAAGTACTAATAGGAAGAAGGTTCAAGAGATGAGAATAGGTAGGGCATTGCATGGCTATTATAGGAAAAGCATAAATAACTACTTGTATCTCCGGATCTGCTGAACATTTCCAAGAATGTTAGCACAAAAAGCGGCGCTAAACTTACCTTTCCTTCATCGGTCCCCGTCCCTCACCAGCACTGGCATCTTCTGCTGGGTGACGGTCTTCGGCCGTCTACATTAGCTGATGCAGGATGGAATCACTCCTGCAGTAGTTAATGCGTTTCCCCGAAAAAAATAATACCTACCTTGGTTTTCCAGGAGGGCTGCAATATAAGCCCTACCCCGAAAATAAGACCTAGTTTGAAGTGGTTGTCTCCTCCTATTCTCCTGCCTGTCAGCAGAGGATCTCGACCCCCCCTCCCTCTGCAATGCTTGGATCGTGCAAGAGAGCTCAGGCGGGCTATGGAAGACCAGAGCTGCACTCAGATCTCCTTCCTTAGCCTGTTAGTGGGTGATCTCGGCCCCCCTCCCTCTGAAATGCTCGGCTCGTGGAAGAGAGCTCAGGCAGGCTATGGAAGACCAAAGGGGGCCTATAATAAAAGGTACCTGACACAATAGATTACAGAAACACACATCTTCCCCACCATATACTACTGTAATACAGAGGGATCCAGCAGCCCATAACCACTTTTACTTTACTTCAAACAGGGGATTCCTGTCAGGCAGGGAGTGAGAGGGGTAGAGAAGACAGCACATTAAATAGCAAGCCCTACCCCGAAAATAAGCCCTACCGTGTTTTTGGTCGCCAAAATTAATATAAGACCCAGGCTTTTTTTTGGGGAAACACAGTAGTCATTCTGGCACACTATGACTGTGCTGGCAATGTAAGCGGAGCTGCATATGCACAGCTCAGTTTACAAATAGAGAAGACAGCAGGCGGGAAGGTAGCTGTATGTTATTGCAAAATAGACATCACATGTTTATTTTTCCAATTAACATACACCAACTTCCTGCTCCCAGTTTTGACAGCTGAACTTTAGCTCTACTCTAAAGTGGTTGTAATCCCCTAAAATATAAAAAAAATGAACAAAGCATATCATTTTATAGTTTGTACTGGCCTCAAACCGAAGCACTTAGTGTGATTTCTGTCTCCTCTCTCATTCCTCTGCCAGATAGCAAGCATTTGAGCTACAAGTTTGAAAATGACTTGCCAAGCTATTACAAGACTTGCCAGGCTTCACAAGTTTGTTGCACAATTGCAGCAAGTCCCCATTGCATGACTTCAGATCAACTTTCTTTGCAAACGTTTTGCAAGTTCTGGTTCCATTATGTTGTGCAATAGTCATCCCACCACAGGGGGTCACTGCGGCTAATTTTGGAAAAGTGTCAACGAGAACTTGTGCTTCAAATGCTCTGCAAGTGTACAACTTGCCAGTGACAATGTGCAGCACGTTAACAGACTTACAAAGTCAACACTGCCACAAATTTGTGACAAGGTATCCTTGCTATCTGGGCTGCTATCCGCATGTATCACTATCACAACAAAACAATCCCTTGAGATGGCCCACTTCCACATTTGATTCCCTATGAGACCGTGAACAGGGCAGTGTGTCCATTCCCACCACTCAGGTCTCAGATTACACTCTGTTGTGGTGTGTGACATCAGATCCCTATCACTGCCCCTGCCTTCTGAAGCTGAGAAATGCTGTCCAAATCCTTCACTTTGAATGGTTGTAGAAGACAGGGGGCTTCAGATAAACAGGTACAACTTATGAGGGAGTATTTGTTTAAATCTCTGTGTATTCCCTGAGACTAGTCAATTCACTAGGTATATGTAGGTGTTTATAAAACACTTTAAGGAAGTTTTGGTTTATGTATTGTTCATCAAAAAAGTCATACAGGTATTCATTTGGAAGGCTTTAGGCTGAATGTACCTTTGGGCCCATTCAGACTGTTGTGATGACATTTATTTAAAATAAAAGTAAATGAAAACACCAAAATGTGGGTTGTTCTGGTGACCTGGGGGGCCCCAAAGGAATTTCTCAGGGATTTCATCTTACATCCTGTTTGGCTATAGGGCAGGAAGAGAAGGGAAATCACAATGGGAACAGGAAGCGGGAAAAATTAAAATCTGGCAGGGGTTATAACCTTCTTCCCTTGCTCTATCCAAAAAAAAAAGTGTTGACTATAGTTCTACGTTACCGCTTGCCGACCAGCCACACTCATTATTATGTATCAGGTTGGCACGGCTGCGCGAATTGCCGCAGGTGTACGTCGGCCGCTCTAAGATCTCTAGGGGGGCGCGAGCGCCATGACAGCGAAGCCAACACACGTGCCCGGCGGCCGCGATGTTCACCAGCGACCTGCGAACGCTCCTCAGAGAGCCAGAACGGAGATCTGTCAATGTAAACAAATGCCCGTTCTAACAGGGCAGGAGAGAGAGATGTGTTGTTCCTAGTGATCAGGAACAGCGATCTCTCTCCTCCTCCAGTCAACCCACTCCCCCCACAGTTATAAACACCTCCCTAGGACACATTTAACCCCTTGATTGCCCTCTAGCGTTAATTTTTTTTTTTTTAGCTCTGATAGCTGTATAAATGTCAATAGTCCCACCAAAGTGTCAAAGTGCCCGATCTGTCCACCACAATGTCGCAGTCCCACTTAAAAATCGCTGATCATCTCAATTACTAGTAAAAAATTAATTTATGATAAAAATGCCATAAATATCATTAAAGGGGTGTTCCACCCAAAAAAATGACCTTTTCTCAATCCACTCCTCACCCCCATACATGCCACATTTGGCATGTAATTTTTTTGGGGGGGGAGTGGGGGCTTCAGTAGGAGTGGGACTTCCTGTCCCACTTCCTGCTTCCGCCGAGGGGCTGGTTAGGCGATTAAGCTTAATCGCCTACACCAGCCCCCTCCCTGTAGGCGATCACATGGGACACTGACAGGTCCCATGCGATCGCCTCTCCAATCAGCGGCGAGCCGCGCCGCGCACGCATGCGCAGTACGGCTCGCGCATGCGCAGTGGGTGCCCGGCCGTGAAGCCGAAGGCTGTCACGGCTGGGTGCCCACAGTCAGGATGGAGACGCCGGCCGGGGAGGGGGGCAGAGGAGCGGAGCCCCGGTCGGCGCGTCGCTGGAACGCAGGAGCAGGTAAGTGAGTGTTTATTAAAAGCCAGCAGCTACACTTTTTGTAGCTGCTGACTTTTAATAAACACAACTTAGGGCTGGAACACCCCTTTAATATTTTTTTTTACCAAAAATATGTAGAAGGATACATATTGGCCTAAACTGATGAAGACTTTGGGGTAGATTCACATACACTTAATATTCCGCTGCGTAATCAAAATACTCTACGCTGCCGTATTTTACCAGGCTCTACACCGAATCCTGGTAGATTTTTGCCCGTATGCTACGGCGGCGTAGTCTATTTCTCGGCGCGTAATCGAAATACGCGATTGGGGGGCGTGAAGCATTTAAATTAAGCGCGTCCCCGCGGCGATCGAACTGCGCATGCTCCGTTCTGAAATTTCCCGCCGTGCATTGCGCGAAATCACGTCGTTACGTCATTTGTTGTTTGAGTAGCGGCGTTTACAAACATTCCTATTCCCGGACGACTTACGTTAAAAATAATAAAAGACGTCGGAAAACTTAGAAATTCGATGCGGGAACGACGGCCATACTTAATATGGGCTGTCTAATATTAGAGCAGCAAAAAGCTGGTATAGTGTTACGCAAATAAAAGATGACTAAAGGTGCCGTAAGAGATTGCGATTGAAGATCGTAATTTCGGGGATCATCGGCAAAAGCTCATTTGCATACCCCGACGCGGAAAACGACAGGAAGTCCACCCAGTGGCCGCAATTTTATTGCAGCGTAGATCTGAAGGCGTACAAACACTTAATCCAGTCGAATTGAAGCCCGCAGCCGTCTATTCATGGTTTGAGGTTTTCGACTAGCTAGAAAACGCGCGTAATTTGAAATTACTCCAGTCTAACACCAGTTAGACAGGCGTAATGGCTCTCTGAATCTGGCCCTTTATTTTTATGGAATATTTTAGCAAAAAGTAAAAAATATAGTTTTTTTTAAATTGTCGCTCTTTTTTGTTTATAGCACAAAAAAAACCTAGGAGGTGTTCAAATACCACCAAAATAAAGAAAAAAAGGACATAAATTTTGTTTTGTACAAGTCACATGACCGCGCAATTGTGAGTTAAAGTGACAATGCCGTATTGCCAAAAAAAGGCCTGGTCATTAAGGGGGCAAATCCTTCTGGTCGTGAAGTGGTTAAGGAAATGTACCGCAGAGCAAAAAAACAAAGATAAGCAACATAAGCACACTACAATGAATTTTCACACATTGTAGTATATCAGAGTGCAGGTGATTTAGGTTTACAGTATATGTATTGAGATGCCATGTACAATAAATTGGCAATGCCACGTGTTAAAGCGTATTGCACTAAACTGAGTTTTTCAGTGGGTTACTACAACACAATAGTATTAAACCTGCCTTAACCACTTAAGGACCGCTCACTGTATATATACGTCATTTTATTTAAAGATAGATATCTCGGTAACGGCAGCAGCCGCTGCCACGACCGATATATCCATCTGTCCTGTGAGTGGGCCTTTAAAACGATAATAGTGGTCTCCGCAGCGGATTCACCACAAGAGCACCGCTATCGGCAGTGGGAGTGGGCCCCCTCCCGACGCTTACTGGAGCCCTCGTCAGCAGTGGAGGCGATCGGGTCCTGTCTCCTGCTCGGCTGGGATACGAGAGGGCAAGATGGCCCCCACCCGTCCCCATAGCAGGGCATAAGCGACGTCAAAACGTCACTTCCGCCCATGCTTCTTAAAGGCATATTTTCTTGTTTTCATTTTTTCAAATGACAATTTTTTCATTTATTTTTTGCATTTTAGTCTAAATATGAGATCTGAGGTCTTTTTGACCCCAGATCTCATATGTAAGAGAACCGGTCATGCTTTTTTCGATTACAAGGGATGTTTACATTCCTAGTAATAGGAATAAAGGTGACCCATTTTTTTTTTTGCATGTAAAAATGTGTAAAATAAATAAAAATAAGAAAACAAAAACATTTTTTTTTTTAAAGCGCCCCGTCACGACGAGCTCGCGCGCAGAAGTGAACGCATACATGAGTAGCGTCCGCATATGAAAACGGTGTTCAAACCACACAAGTAAGGTATCACCGCGATCGTTAGAGCGAAAGCAATCATTCTAGTCCTAGACCTCCTCTAACTCAAAAGATGCAACCTATAGAATTTTTTAAACGTCGCCTATGGAGATTTTTAAAAGTAAAAGTTTGACACCATTCCACGAGCAGGCGCAATTTTGAAGCGTGACATGTTGGGTATCATTTTACTCGGCGTAACATTATCTTTTACAATATAAAAAAAAAACTGGGCTAACTTTACTGTGGTCTTATTTTTTTAATTAAAAAAAGTGCATTTAAAAAAAAAAAAAAAGGGCGCTTGTAAGACCGCTGCACAAATACGGTGTGACAAAAAGTATTGCAATGATCGCCATTTTGTTCTCTAGGGTGTTAGAAAAACATTTATATAGTGTTTGGGGGTTTTAAAGTATTTTTCTAGCAAAAAAAAAAATGTTTTAATCTTGTAAGCACCAAGTCTGAAAAACCAGGCAAGGTCCTTAAGTGGTTAAAACCAAGTTATCATTGGTGGTTTCTGTATAGCTAGCCTGGCAGATATCCTTTAACCTTCACTTTTTCTTTTACACAGCTCCACAGGAGACAATGGGGGCAATATAAATCCTTACTAAGAATACAAATCTGACAAACCATGATAAGATAAAATAATAACCATGATAATAATAATTAGAACATTGAACAACCAAACACGATGGTAATAATTATCAGTTCACATTGAAATAAAATCCCTAGTCAAGACAAAAACATAAAAAGACCTCCAGAAGCAGAGATTGCCATTTGTCTGTGTCCTCGGTGTTTAACGCCAATGTTCTTTTCCACTCCGCTATCACTCAGGAGGATGTATTGAATTTACAATAAAATAAAAAGAGGTGACCTCTGTAAAACCCGGGAGATCAACAATATCAGTCTCGGTTATGCACAAGTTAAATTGTTCCATCGCCACAGCAAGAAGAGAGAGAAAAAAAAAATTCCAAACACGCTTTATTTTATTGGGATTGATCAGGATATGACCCGAGCCATTTCTACAAGACCGCAAAATTAATAATCATCATCAGCCTCTACATCCTCCCGAGTGGGAAATGGAGGGAAGACGAGGTGAGATTAATAGAAGACAATTACAGCAGGTTTAAATGTTTATTGCATGTTACAGCCAAGGGTGGTGTATGCAGCATTCGTTTTATAATTTCTGGGCGACTACTAAACCTGGGGAAAAATACGAAGAAGCATTGTCTTGCATTAAAATTGTCTGTTAAGGGCAACATTTTTATTTCAACATTTTGTATAAAGTATGGAAATAATTAAACATCAGTAGGTTTTTGTTTTGCTTTGCTTTGTGTGAACTTTAGAGATATCTCTTCACTTCCTGTCCAAAAGGAGAGAAGGAAATTTGGGGGTTCCCACTTATACAACATTCACCAGAACGTTCCCCTTACCTGCGCCAGTGACTAAAATTTTAGATCTACCATCATTTTCTATCCCAAAGACAAACGTTACCAGTAATTTAAAAAAGATAACTAGTGGGAACATAGACAACAATAAAAAACTGCCTTTGTTAAGCTTATAAAAAAAACAAGACAAATAAACAAACACACAAAAAAAAAACAAGATAAAAAAAAAGATAAAAAACAAAAAAAACAACAACAAATTCATTTACTTCGTATTAGTTCTATGTAAACAAAGCCATTTTTGCAAAACCTATGAGATGTCATCCTTAATTCTTATAAGCTATTCATTTACTTCGTACTAGTTCTATGTAAAAAAAAAATAAAAAAAATAAACGAATATGTAATTGAATTAAGCAATTCACTTACATATTCGTTGATTTTTTTTTTTTTTACATGGAACTAGTACGAAGTAAATGATTACCTTATACAAATTAAGAATGAAGTCTCTTAGGTTTTGCAAAAAATAAAATAAAAAATAGATACCAAATTAGAATAATTGCTCCAGTGACTAAAGTTTTAGATCTACCATCATTTTATATCCCAAAGACAAACGTCACCAGTTATTTAATAGAAATAAGATAACCAGTGGGAACATAGACAGCAATAAAAACCTGTTGTTTTTTAAGCTTAAAAAAACAAGACAAAAAAAAAAACACAAAAAAAAAAAAGTTATAATAAAAGATAAGAAAAAAAAAAAAACACTTAATCCAATTACATATTTGTTGAAAAATTATTTATACATGAACTAGTATGAAGTAACTGAATAACTTATAAAAATGAAAGATGAAGTCTTCTAGGTTTTGGCAAAAAAAAAAAGATAACGCTGGACTTTGTGTCCATTGGAATGATTTCTAAAAAAAACATGGGCATAATTATAAAAAAAAAAAAAAACATGCTGGTGAATGTTTTTAAAATGTACGTTCATATTTACAGCTCATTCCCCACAGATCTGCTAGTCCCACCCAGCCAGCAAATGTCACAAAAATGCCTGCTACAGCTCCAGACATTGAATGTTTTGGCTGGAGCTCTCCAGAGTGCTGAACTGGTATTTTTTATTTCTTTAATAACAATTTCAGCAACTGGAAGGTTCCAGTTTTTATTTTATTTTTAAATAATAAAACAACGCATCCTTTTCATTTACTATTAATACCTAAGCAATATATACATTTTCTATATGACTTGTAGCAAACAAAGGAAAAATACATTTTAAGTGAGCAAAGATTTTAGTCATTATTGCTTTATTTAAATTGATTATTTGGCTTTTAAGTTATTACATGATTGCTCTTGTGTGTGTGTTTCTCTTCAATTTATTTATTTTTAAGTAAGAAATTTGTAAATTAGCCACTTGAGGCAGGGTAGATTAGCTACTTCTATGACTCTGTTTTAGGGCAGGAAGTTGAACCACATAGAACCAGGAACTAGGCAGATTAAGAATTCTGCCTAGTAGCAGCCAGATAGAAGCAAGTAAAATTTGTATTTTATTTTTTACAGGCAAGCTGTTAATAGAAAGTAAATTTTTAGGGTGGAACTCTACTTTAATGTGCATTGCGTTTAAGCCCAATTCTGGGCAAGTAAACAATTCCCTCTAGCAGTAGGGCGGTGCCTGCACACTCCTAGGTTTTATTGC